>JAQZBX010091405.1:0-12393 GCA_029593785.1 Cabassous unicinctus
TAAAGTTGTTTCCAGAGTGGGGGTATGGGTTGAAGAAATAAAAAATTAAACAATTCCCTAACATTGTGGACAATGCTGTAGGGTGTCAACTGAGCAGAGAAGAGCCAGTGCCGAACTTTCTGGCTGTTTGGCGAGAGGTTTGAGGGCATATTTACAAAGTATTCAGGTTTTAGTAATCCTCACTCTTTATCACACTTTCCTTTGGTTTAACCACGAAGGTGATAGAGAATCAGGTAATAAATCTTCCTAATTACTTTTTTGTTAATTTTCTAGATCACATTTATTAAAATTCTTAACAGCCCTTTCATGATTACAAACATATTATTGATTAATAACCTCTCATTAGGGACAGAGGAAACTTGGCTAAAGTTCATCTGAAGTTTTGAAAATTCTGCCACAGTTCAGATTGTGAAGTTTGCTGATTCCTAACTTCCAGACTGGAGCAGACAGAGAAGTTAGAAATCAAAATGAGCCACGCAAATGGTTGTGTTTGAGCTGGGTGTGAAGTAAAGAGATTCACTTAATCTGAGTTTTCTATGCATTACTATACCAAGCCTGTTGTGATGTGGAGCTGTTACACTCAAAAATATGCACACAGAGAAGGTAAATCAGAGCACTGAAATTCCTCAGTTACATCTAACAATGTAGGTCAAAATCCTACACAAATAGACAATAGTGTTGGAAAGGGCCCTCTCTGAATGGAAAATATATACAAAATAAATAGCTCTGATGAGTACTTGTCTCCAAAGTGCACCGCAAAGGGTATATCAGACGATCTTTTGAGTCTATTCAAACTGATACTTTCTTTTTTCAAATTAAAAAAAAACCATAAGAAATAAAGCTTGACTGATATGAAACATGAGGACTGAACTTGAAGTTCTCACCTGTTCAGATTGCCAGTCATGTGCTACATCACTTGGGAAAGTGTAGGCATGACATTACATGGAGCGCGCTTGGCAATAGTCCCCTCCTTTCTCCAGTGTACTATTAGGCAGTATGTTTTAGATTTAGTAATATGAGTTTGTTGTTGAAAACCAAGTAAGCAAACTCTCATCAGCATATTCTCAACTCAGAAACATCTTTAAATACCTTTCAAATTGTTTCTATGAATTTTTGTTTATTCAGTGAACAAATGTTTATTTACCTTCTGATATTTACCTTCCAATTAGTTTGCAGTAACAACCCATTTACACTAAGATGTAAATATATAAGCAAAAAAATTACTGAAATTCTTTGCATAATTGAAGGAAGGGATTTAGAAAATGGTAATCATGGTTCATGAAGCACAGGCAATGATGCAATTCTTCCATTCGAAGCTATATATCTTTGCAAGATGAATTTTCCACTATGACAGGCATCAAAAACAAATATTTAAATCAAACTACCTTGGACATGGATGACAAAATGTTAAACCAAGATTGTAAAAATTATTGAAGTTTACTGTAAGTGATAAAGTGTTATTCAATCACATCACTCTCTCTAAAATAAAATGGTAGTGCTAATTTGGGTAAAAATTTTGAATAAAAATATGAAAAAATTTGAAAATTATTTTGAAATATTGCTTTCTTTTTATCTCATGTCTTCTAATTTACACTATTAGGTAAATCTTATAATGTATGCAATATATTTATATGGTATTAGACACATAACAAAGAAACACATGTGCATATATTTGAGGTGCATGTTAAATTTTATTGATTTTATTAGAGTGTAAGGTCCATGAGGAAAAGGATTTTTGTCTTGTTAGGTCACTGACGTATCTCAAGGTTCAGACAAGGGGTCAGCAAACTACAGGCCATGCACTACATCTGGCCCGCCTGTTGTATTTGTAAAGAAAGTGCTATGGGAACACAGCCACTCCCATTTCTTTGCACCTTGCCTATGGCTACTTTCACACTCTAACAGTGGATTTGAGTAGATGCAACAGAGACGGTATGGACTGCCAACCTGAGAATATTTACTATGTGGCTCTTTATAGAAAAGGCTTGCTGGCCCTTTGTAGTAGTTTGCCAGGCTGGTATGACAAATAACCACAGAGTGGGATGACTTAAACAACAGCGCTTACTGTCTCACAGTTTCATAGGCCAGAGGTCCAAATTCAAGGCACTGGGAAGGCCATGCTTTCTCCGTAAGTCCGTAGCGTTCCAGGGCGGGCTTGCCACAGTCCTTGGGGTTCCTTGGCTTGTATCTCTACCTCCCCTCACATGACGCTCGCCCTCTCTCTCCTTGTGGCTGCTCTTTTGGTTTCCACTGACTTCCGTGATTCTGACTCCTCTGGCTGCATCCGAATTTCCTCTCTTAATAAGGCTTCCAGTCACATGGATTAAGGCCCACACTCATTCAGTTGGCCAGACGTAAATATTTTAGAACGTCCTATTCACAAATGAGTCCACACCTTAACTGATAATGTATCTTTAAAGGATCCTATTTACAAATGAGTTCATACCCACAGTAATGCAGATTAACATTAAGAACATGTCTTTGTTGAGGTACATAATTCAATCTCCCATAGATACCATTAACAAGAGCATGAAATTCTATAAACTTTCTAAGAAGCAGCTTCACCAAGAACACACAGGACTGATATAGAAAAAAATTAATTTGACGAAAGAACACAAAAAAAATCTGAATAAACAAAGAGTATTCTATGCTCTAGAAGGGATGTCTTCGTATTATAAAGATGCCAATTTCCCCCCAAATTGATCTGTAAATTCAAAACATTTGCAATCAAACTTCTAACAGGGTTTATTTTGATGAGTTGGATAAACCTCTTCTAAAATGTGCATAGAAGTCTAAAGGTCTACAAGTAGCTAAGTCAAATTTGAAAAAGAAGGCCACAGAGGAAGGAATAGCCCTACCAGATATTATGACACACTAAAAGTCATAATAAAAAAACACAGAGCAGTCTTGGTGCAAGAACTAACACGTAGACCAGTGGAACAGAAAAGAGAGTCAGAATTGACCCATGCGCCTAATATACAGTAAGGATGGTACCATGTACAGATCAAAGTACAAAGGATGATGCACTGCTTAGCCTACACTGTTGCAAAACCCTTTCTGAAGAAATTTGAATTCCTATACGACATCTTATCAAAACTTGGATTCCAAATTGATGAAAGATCTAAATACAAAAAGTTAAACAATAAAGCGAAAAAAAGAGCATGCAGGAGAATAGCCTCATAACGTGTGGATGGGCAAGGACTTAAAAACTTCCACAAAGCACAACCTATAAGGTAAAAAACTCATGACCATCATTACATCAAAATGAAGGATTCTGTCCGATGACAAAATGAACAAGTAGATGACACAACAGGAGAAGACATTTGCAATGTCTAAAATTGACAGGTGACTAATATCTGGAATATAAAAAGGAACACCTATAAAGCAAATCCCCACAAGAAAAATGAGCAAAAGAAATGAACAGGAAATACCCAAGAAGAACCCCAAGCATATGAAGAAACACTCAAACTCACTAGTAATTAGAGAAATGCAAATAATTAAAACAAGTTATCACTTTCTTGACATCGATTAGCAAAAATGAGAAAACAGGCATTCCTGTTACTATTGCTGCATAAAAAATTACTGCAAAACCTAAGTTCTCAAAACAAGAACAATCATTTGATTATTTCTCATGGTCTCTGTGGCACAGGGATTTGGGAAGAGTTCAGCTTCGAGGTTCTAGCTCAGAGCTGGAAGATGTCTGTCATTGGAGAAGCTGGTGGCTGGCCAAGCATCTCTCTGCCTTCATGTATCTTTCTCCTCGTGGTCTCTCACATGGGCTAGTTTGGAATAGCTCACAGCATGGTGGCCTGAGGGAAGTCAGATGCTCTTACATGTTGGTTCAGGGCTGTAAGACAAGTGTTCCAACAAGCGAGGTGGAACCTGAATAGTCTTCGATGACCTGGCTTCAAAGTCGTAGTGTCAATTTTGCCATGTTCTATTGATAGTCAAAAACACTGCCCATATTCAAGGGGAGGAGAATTACACTCTACTTCTTGATAGTGGATGGCAAGTTTCTAGAGTAACATGTGGGATGAGAGATATTGTTGTGACCATCTTTGGAAAATACAATCTTCCACAGCTGGATAATTCCAAGTGCTGTTGGACATGTGGTATTATGAAGTATAGACTGGTGCAGAAATACTGGAAAGCAAGGTGGCAGTGGAGAGTCAAGTTAAGAATATCTATCCCATTTGACCCAGCACTAACACTCCCGGGTATATATCCTGGAGAAATATTCTCACTAATTGTAAAAGGACATGTACAAGGATATTTATCACAACATTGTGGCAGCAGGGAGTTGGAGATGATATATGTTTCATTACCAGAGGAATGGATAAATAAAATATGATGGAGGCATGCTATGGGTTACTACGCAGCAGTCTGAAGTAATAGACTAGATGTACACACAGTAACATACATAACACTCAAAAAATAGTGCTGAAAAATCAACGAGTTCCATAGCATAATACTATTAATATTTCTGTTTATTAACAATTCATGAGCACAAAACAACAGTATACATTTTCAAAAGTTCATAGAAATGAAGGGTAGACTTTAACCCATTAAATGGTTGCCTATGGGTAGGGGAGAAGATTGGGAATAGGGACTGGAAATAAAAAGAAGGAAAACAAATAAACAGAGATAAAGAAAACAAGGCAGAGGCATTGCATGGGCCAATAATTATGGTGTGCATTAAACTGAGTATAGTTAAGTTTATCCTTTGCATCAGATTTAAAATACTAATAAAGGTAATTAACACCAAAATTTTCAGGTAAAAGACTTAGAAAAGATCAAGATTATAATAAATCTCAGTAAGTGGCAAAATTTCACATTTTTCAAAAGAAGCACCGATTTTAGGGAGCATCTACAATCCTTTTTGCCTTTTGTTGCAGTTCCTCATTGCTCATTAGTGCCCAAGGAACTAGCTACAGAAGAACTGGTGAGAAGAAGGACTAATTAACATTCTGCATTTTAAATCCAAAATGAGTTCAAGGGCTGTTGGGGTGGATTCCAAAGGTAAAGAATTACATTCTTTCAAGTCTCTACTGGACTTGAACACTCTAAACATTTTACACCTTATTATGTTTGTTTCTTCCATCTGCTACACCCTTTTAGGCATCCAGTTGTATCTTGGCCTTCTGGTGAACCATCAACACTTTTCTGGATGAATTCACATTTTGTAAATGGGACAGAGAGTGGAAAAATTTTAAACGTATTACCTAAGTGCTTATAATATAAAATCACCATAGGCTTAGCAAGACAGAGTGTACGAGGCAAGATTCTAGCCACAAACTTTGTAGGAACTTAGGGTGACACTTTGTCAAGTTACCTATATTTTTATAATTCAGTTTATCCATCTTTCAAAATATAATTTTTTTCAATGACTGGGAATCAATGAGAAAGACATTTTCAGGCAGAAGAGCCTTCACAGAAGTCATCGATTTACACCAAATGTGTGTCACCTAAAGTTAGGGCTAGAACATGGGTGTTTGAAAAAATAAATTTTAAAAGCATGAAAGTTCTTAAATGGTGCCTAGGAAAAAATGAAATGAAATATAAAATAGCCTTTAAAGTAGATTAAAATAGATGCATGTAAAGCAATATATATTTTGCAATAAAAAGATATGATGGGGCAGTGAGAGTAAAGTATGGGGATCAAAGAAAAATTAACTCATTAAGTTTTCAAATCCATATATAAATTTTAAAGTAGGCAATTTAAACATTTTACCAAAACAATTATTTTTCTAACAGAAAAAATTTCAACCAATCTATTGTTCCTATTTATTAACATATTTTTAATCTCTTTGATGTCTCATGGATTGACTCTTACTATTTTAATACAACAGTAAAGCAACCACAGATCTGATGGTAGAATGCTGGGCAATGGCCAAAGATTATTTCATTTCCTTGTTAAAACCTTGACATCCGAGTCCAGTGTTGGTTGACTGGCATGTGCCTCCCTTTGCTTAGTATTCTTGTTTTATACTGTAGTCACAGTTGTAACACTTGAGATACTGTCACAAGAGACAGAGCTGAAGCTCAATTGTAATGCTATGAGAATTTTAGTCCTTTGGGGCGAAAGAAATATTAGTAAGTCAATCATGGCCCTAGCTTTCCAGACCAAGATCCTTAACAGAATTAACAAAGGGGTACTTTCATTCCCAACCCCAAGAAGACACCCTCATGAGACTGGAAAAGGAAAACAGCCCTGCATCTCTCACTCTCTCCCAATTAGAACCTGAGAAAAATTGAGCAATTTGCCTTTAACCTGTTTCTTAAGGTCACCGGCAGTAACATTTGTTTACTCATTATTCATTTTCTAAGACTCTGAAGGGGACAAAGGAAAAAACAACAGAGATCTGAGTTAGCCATATTAATGAAATTCTTAAAAATAAAAAAAACCAACCACCCCACTGCAGCCCAAAGCTTGTTAAGTGCTGATAATTGAACAGTTGTGAAGGCTCCAATTAGGCACAAGCAGAGAGCAAGTCAGGCGATAGACCTTCTATTCCCAGCTAAAATCTAACCTTTTGTAAGTGGTCTCACACATTGGGTTATCTCTCTTTAAGAGATTCTCTTATTTACTACTTTCCCTAAAATAGCAAAAGAATTTGGATTGATATAATGCCTTAAGGAGAACAAACATTTTAAAACTACCTTCCCCAAATCTCAATTTTCCAAGATAAATAACCCTACCTTCGTTTTTCAGCCTTTATTTGGACAAAAAGCAAAATGTAATGTATACACTAGAGTCTCCTCAAGAAAAGATGCGTTAGGAGACAGGCAAAGTGAAATTCACCTCCCTGTATTTTTCTCCTGATGGGGAGCTGCAGTTAGTGGGGGGGATTCTAGTAATAATGATAAGAATTAACAAATACACAATAACTTTAGTAAGTACCTAATTATGTGCCACGCTATCTTTTAAGTACTTTCATGTAGTAACTCATTTAATCCTTAGAACAATCCTATGAGGTTGGTGCCAGTGTTGTCCCCATTTGATAGGACCTTAGGAAAGGAGAGATGAGGTAATTTGCCAAGGTCACAGGGTTAGTAAGTGGTAGAACTAGGATTCAATCTCAGGCAGGTTGGCTCCAGAGCTTTTACTTTTAATCACAATTCGGTACTACACCATAAACAAAATTAGCAGAAGAAATATTAGCCAATAAAGCAAGGCAGGTTATTGTTTTACGATGGATTTTGACTGGTCAATAACATTCTTACTTTCTCCTAGTACTCCATGACCATTACCTGAATTATGTATCCCTTTTCAGAGAAGCTAAGAGAGCTCTTCCCCAGTATTTTACTTAAAATTCCCAGACTTCAGTTTTCTTATCTATAAAGACACCACATGTCCACAAGTCCTAGTCCACAATTCCAAAATCCAAAATACTTTGGAAACCAAAAGTAATTTTTCGTTCGGCCAATTCATGTGACTTGAACTGAACTCATTTGAGTTTCCTCAACTTTCCTCCTTTGTCCTCGTCGCCTGATCTTACTTTATGAAGCTCTCCGTGGAGGCTCCTGTTCCTTCCAGGCTGAGCCAAGTGCTGCTTCTCTGTGCTGCACTAGAATTTTAAGTTTCATTCTGGCTACAGGGGAGTGTTTAGGTCAACAGTCTCCAGGCTACAAGTTTCTCCACTTGCCTACTCTCATCCTCATCTCCTCATCCTTTCTGTTAGAAATCATCAACAATGCCCTCCTCAGAGGTAAAAAAAAAATAAATAAGGCTCAAGGTCACAAGGTTTAAGCCACCCAAAGTTAAAAAAAGGCAAAACACGATCTTAAGGAACCCTAATAAAGTATCCCTGGACCCAAAGGTGTATAAGGGGGGAAATCACCACTGTCTCTGAGACTAGCACGAATCAGTTTAAGCATTTAATAAGGTAATAAGCCAGGGCATGAAATACCTCATGCAGGCACATTTCTGCAACCTGTACCCAATTGTTGGAAACCGATGGAAAGAATGACTGTAACAGAATTCATTACAGGGGAAGAATTCCACAGTGACTATTCAAGCACGTCAGATAGCTGGCAGCCTTTTTATTGAGAAATACTGTTTTGATTTTTTTCTTAGAAAAAATTCTACAATTACTTATAAACGACTTTATTAACTAAAAGAAAGTATAAAATCATAGGTCGGTTAGAGTTTCATTTGTGGACTATACAACATTTAAAATGTTGTCATCTTCTTCTGTAATGCAATCATTTAAAAAATGGCCTTTTTTACAATCCTTAAGTTTAACCAGTGAATACTGGCAGCTTCACTTTGCAGCTCTCAGCATGAGGAGAACAAAATAACTCTGAGGTTTTGAAATTTGAGTTTATTTTGGTGCTCAATGCCCTTATTTTTAAACAGAGACACAAGCTAATTTCCTTTTTTTCAGCAGGACATTGGCTCAAAAGTAATGCCTGGTTCATAAACAAATGCTATGTAATACCCATCTTTTAATAATGTTTCACAAAATTACAACATACCATCCGGGGGTTCATTGCATTTTGAAATTTGGTTTGTTCAGCTATGAGAAGCAAATGGAAATAAACTGGACAAACCTCTTTAATGCATTCGGTTGTCGTGTGTAATTCAAAGCTCTCCCCCTTTGTTATGATAACGACTTCTTTGACGCTCCATTTTCCTAAACAATATCGCTGGTATCTAAGCAATACATTGATTCTATTCATTAATAGGCATACCTGTCTTGAATCAGGAACCTCATAAAGTTCTTTATTTTTCTCCTTGCTCTCACTCACCATTTCTCTCACAGGAGGAGAAAAATGCCTTTGCCACAGAATGCCAATTTGCAAATGCTTTGTTGATATCTTTGCTGACAGTGTTTGTTTATCATTTATGCCATACTTTCCCCACTACCATTTTCTCATTTCTGCCATGGTTTATTCTCTTTTCTCTGGTCACACTTCAATGTGTCATATGGGTGACACAAAGCTGAAGTGGCTTAGTTTATAGACCATAAAATTTTGATGACAGTTAATTTTGCATGAAGATCAAGGAGCCAAAGCTGCAAAAGTCATTCATAGAAAATGACTTTGCCAATGGAAGGTTACTGTCTAGTTTAACTGGGCCTAGCACTTTGCCTGAGATTATTCCAAATTGCATTATTCACAACCCATCTTATGTTTGTGACAGTGTTTTCCTTTCCAAAAGCTTTATAGTTTAAAAATGACAGCTTCTGTATGATTGATTCATTTATTCAGTAATTGAAAATATAATTCTCCCCTCTAAAATAAAGTCTGGATCTAGCAAGATAAGTAAGCAGGTAGAAAACTGGGATTTTTCTTTTCACAGTTATCAAATTTTATTTTCCAAATACCCACAGGTTCATGGCTTTCTGAAAGGCTCTATGTAACTCTTAACAGAACCAGTTCAGTAATTCTATCATAGTGGCTTTCAAGATACAATCAGATAATAGGGATTCATTCATTCATTCACTCACTCATTCACTCACAAACTTCTGGGGTTACAATGGTGAGCAAAAGAAACACAGTTGGTGCCCTTGGGGAGGCAGCAGCCCCTTGGGGTGAGGAAGGTGTTCATAAATCACATAAATGAAAAATATTGTATTAGGCATTCATTGCAGCATAAAACATTACCTCAAAACCTAGTGCCTTAAAACAATAATAAATATTTATTATATCACAATTTCTATGAGTAAGGAATTTAGGAATATCTTAGCTAGGTGGTTCTGGTTCAGAATCTCTCAAGAGGCTGGGGTCAAGATGTCAGCCAGGGTGGTAGTCAATTGTTAGGTTGATCAGAGGTCCTGGTTTACCAGAGACAATCCTGGTTATGCCCCATTTCCTGACATAATCATAATTAGCATTCATTTTCAAAAGTGTCCTGGAATGGACAATATATTAATCACTGAACTAATCAACTTATAGCCAGAACAGAGTGTTCCTGATATGAAACTCTGGTGTTTCAATTTCCTAGCCTCTTACCCTGACCCTGAACACATACAAAGTGGCTTTCTTTCCTTTCTGCTGTCAATTTTTCTCATCTTTCCAACAATTCTGAGAGCTCCCAACATTCTTCTAATAAATTTACATTTGCTTTAAGATAGCCCAAATCAGGTTCTGTTGCTTGCAACCAAAGAAACCTAAACTGATACAATCATGTTAAGGTGATTTTGCTTTATGCTGAAAGCCATGTAAATTCTTGGGAAAATTTTAAATGTATTGAGGTGAGGGCAAGGATGAGATTGCATTCCAAAACTACTGCTTATAGCTACAGTGCAGAGAAATAGAGAATAGAAATGAGAAAGCTAGTTAGGAGCTTTCAAAAATCCACTTGCAAGCAGATGATATTGTAGGTTAGAATATGGGTTAAGACACAGGAAAGATGATGGATTCAAGAGATTTAAGAGGTAAAAATTGACAGGATTTAGTGATTAGATATGGAGAGTGAAGGAGAGGTAGATGTTAAGGATGATTTTTCTGTTTCTGTTTATAGTAATAGTAAACACAGAAAGAGAATCAGATATGTGAGTCTGAGAATCCTTTAAGACATTCCAGAAGGGCAATCAAGTAGACAGTGGAACACACATGAGGGAGTGTACTGAGGCGTGGTCTGGGCTGCAGAAACGTCTGCATGTCATCTGCCTGCAGATAGTAACAAAAGCCATGGATTGGGCAAGATCAGCTAGATCTGTGTTTCTTAACCCTGGCTTCTCAAAATTACCTGGGAAGTTGTTTTTACGGAAACTGCTGCCTGATCCCAGAGATTCTGGTCTGTTTCATGGGTGTGGTGGTTTGAAGTTGTAGGCACCACAGAACAGTATATATTTTTAAGTTAATCCATTCCTGTGGGTGTGGATCCATTGTAGGTAAGATCTATTGGTGAACAGATTCTTAAGATGTGACCCAACTCATGCAGGGTCGGTCTCAGTCTTCTTACTGGAGTCCTTTATATGAGAATGAAATTCAGACAGAGAGAAAAAGCCACAGAAGCAAGAAGCTGAAAGCAAGGAAACCCAAAAGAGAAGGGAGAAACCAACAGATGCCACAGTGTGCCTTGAAATGTGACAGAGGAGTCCAGGACCACTGGCCTGGAAGAAGGTATAATCTTGATGATTCCTTGATTTGGACATTTTCACAGCCTCAGAACTGTAGGCTTGTAAGTTAATAAATTTCCATTGTAAAAGCCACTGCATTTCATGGTATCTGCTTTGAGCAGCTGGGCAAACTAAAACATGGTAGGACCCGGGCGTCAATACCTTTAGGCACCTCTCTATGATTTTAGCAACCATCCAGGATTGGGAACCTCTACAGAATTAGAGTATAGAGTGAGAAGAGAAGGGCTAAGACTGAGTCTTGAGGAACTTCAACATTTAATGGCTAGCTAGAAAAAGATGAGCTGGAAAGTGATACAGAGTGGAAGCAGCCAGAAGCAAGGGAAAAACAAACAAACAAACAAAACAGAAAGTGTTAACATGAAAACCAAAACAAGAAAGTCTGAACAGGGAGAAATACTTTCCCTTTCCTAAGATTTCTGAGTTTCTCAGCATTTAATTATTAGGTTTCAAGCTAAATGAATGTTCGCATTGAACAGGCACATGGGTTCTGTACACTTCCACATAACATCAATTGCCCAGGATTTCCTGTGTAACCATTCAGTGACCAGCCCACAATAACCTCATATGTATTGCCAATTTCTCCACCTCCTGGTAACACTGGCCTTGTAGGTGCTGATTAATTCAGCATACCTTGCCATTACCCCTCCCCACCCCACTCCCTATACTGGATGCAAAAACACTATGGTGCTCTACTACCTGATTTCAGCAATTGGAATCTGCACCACACTACTTCAACATACCATTCATGGACACAAACAAGAAAGAAGATGCAAAGTGAAGAATTGACTTCAGTCTTGAGTGGTGTTCTTTTTTAAAGGTATTTTCACATATTAGGAAAGGTTGTCTCTTGGTTTACTTGAGAAGCCCTGAACCAGCAAATAAATGAGAAATTGAAACATGAAAAAGAACACATTATTCGTGCACATTAGGACCTACAGTCTAGATGTCATCACATGGGCTTCTGGGAATTTTAATAACATTTATGTCTCAATGTTCTTGACAATATGTGTCCCTGACAATGTTTGGAAATGAAACTATTACAGAGCTTAACTCATAGAACTTGTTTATATACAGGAGCTCTTCCTTCTGGTCTAATTATGTAAGAAAATTGAGCAGAAATGAGAGTGAAAGGACAATTGTAGTCAACATAGGTAATTTGTGTAAGGGGAAAGTTGTTAGCCCCATCTGGCGAAATAACCCGCCCATGACCCCCAGCCGGCTCCGGCCAGTCTCCCCTGCCCCGATGACAAATGGCCAAAACCCTCACCCTCTGCCCCTGAAAAAACAGGGTAGGCTTTACCTC
>JAQZBX010091406.1:0-12393 GCA_029593785.1 Cabassous unicinctus
TTCATCTCTTCTCATCCTCCTCCTCCAGTCTTCACCGGGATTCGATCCTGGAGACCTCCGATGTAGGAGAGAGGTGTTCTGCCATCTGCGCCACCTCGGCTCCTAGTTTTTGGAGCTTTCAGAGCATCTTGTCTTGTCTCTCTCCTTATACGTCATCATCTTGCTGCATGGCTCCCGGGGCCTGGTGGCTCACCGGCACACAGAGCCTGGCAGCCCATGTGCCTTCTATATATTTTTTTTTTATTTTACCTGGAGGTTCCGGGGATCGAACCCAGGTCCCTCCACATGGCAGATGGACGGCCAACCATTTGAGCCACATCCACCCCCTGGGATCTCCTTAAAATTAAAAACGTTTGCACCTCAAAGGATGTTATCAAGAAAATAAAAAGGCAGCCTGCCCAATGGGAGAAAATATTTGGCAACAATGTATCTGATAGGAGTCTAATATCTTGCATATATAAAGAAATCCTACAACTCGAAAATAAAAAGACTAACAACCCATTTAAAAAATGGGCAAGTGACCTGAAAAGACACTTTTCCAAGGAAGAAACACAAATGGCTAAAAAGCACATGAAAAAATGCTCGACATCTCTAGCTATTAGAGAAATGCAAATCAAAACTACATTGAGATACCGTCTTACACCCATTAGAATGGCGGCTATTAAAATAACAGCAGACTATAAGTTTTGGACAGGATGTGGAGGAATAGGAACCCTCATCCACTGCTGGTGGGATTGTGGAATGGTCCAGCCACTGTGGAGGACAGTTTGGCGGTTCCTCAAAAAACTAACTATAGATCTTCCATATGATCCAGCAATTCCACTGCTGGATATATACCCAGAAGAACTGAAAGCAAGGACACGAACAGATATATGCACACCAATGTTCATAGCGGCATTGTTCACTACTGCCAAAAGTTGTAATCAACCCAGGTGCCCATCAACAGATGAATGGATAAACAAAATGTGGTACATACATACAATGGAATATTACTCAGCTGTCAGAATGGATAAAGTGCTAACACACGGGATAACATGAATATGTTGAGTGAAGCAAGCCAGGCATTGAAGGATGAATAGTACATGACCTCACTGATATGAATTAAGGAAATTGAGCAGTCTCTAACATTACATTTTAATGATAAGAAGGAAGATTCTTCTTCTGGCTAAAGTGCCTTGTCTCCTCTTACTTTCTGTGCCAGCCTTATTTGTGCCATCATCCCTTTTTGTCTGTCAGATGCTGGGAAACTCACGACTATCATAAAAGTGACTTTTCCCAGAAGCTGATGATGTGCTAGCATTTCCCTCATTTTCCAGGAAAGAGTAAAACCAAGTTGTAGATAACTTTAGGTTCAGAGCTACTCCTAAGCATCATCTAAAGACACTATCTTCCCAGAAACCTAACTATCTCTGCAATGTGTGAAACAGTCTGACTGCTGTTAATCTACCCGAAACTCAACCTGGTTGAACTCTTCAGAAAGTGACTAGGTGTTGTAGGTGTACATTGAATATAGGCTAAGGCACTTAATTCTGTGGGCATCTTAGAATGGTGCTTTATAAAATGGTCCCATTTTGTCCAGTGTTGCAGTATCTGAATATTCCTTTTTGGAGAGGAGTAGTTCATTGGCCTTCTGTGACACCTCATATTTTACTTGTGGAGATGCTTTTTTCAAATGGTTTCTGAACACTTAGATGATCCAGCTCTTTGTCATTTAATTTTCTCTGCCATTGAAGTCAAAATACAAAGATTCCAGGCTAGTCAATCTCTGCTTATCTTAGTCACTGTCAGCAGCTCTTATTTCTTAGTTTCAATGTTCCAGACAGCCTTCTGCTTCATTTCCTTGCTCCCCATGCACTAGCACAAATGATTTATACTTACACATATTTTGAAATCTCTTCTTTATGGATTGAATTGAATCGAGCCCCAGTACAAAAATGAAAACTCCAGGAACTATTGTGATTGCCCAAATTACAATTTAGTTTGTATGACTGTACATGCCATACTATCATTTATCACAAATATTAAATTCTCAAATACTTATGCTTCAGTATGTTTTTTAGTATATGTGCTGCCGAGGCGAGCACACTTCAATATGTTTTAACTTTGTCTCTTCAACCAGCTTAAAAGTAAATATTCCATTGAAGATAATTCAATTGCTTTGAATTCTGAAAGGGACATCTTTTTCCTCTATTTTCATGTTGCACTGGGAGAAAGAGAATTCCAGAGGCATATACTGTGAATAAGGGGAGAGAAGCCTATGAGCTATTTGGCATTGCAGAGGCCAAATATTGGGTGGCACTTGCTAACTAATGTTGATGTGTCAAGTGGTCTATCTAAGACAAGGTTGAGGTTCATGTCTTTTCAGCCATTCTCCCTATCCCAAGCTAAAACTAAACTCCTTAGAATTCATGCTGTTTGACTGGTCAACCATCCTGAAAATGCCAAGCTATGCTAAACAGGGCTAACTATTATATTTACCTTCTCTCTTTTGGCACCACTCCTTTGTTAGTCTCAGGCACTTTGTTCCCAAACCCTATCCCTATTCCTGGCCCTTCCTGAGGCATTTCCAACTGCAGACATTTCTAATCTTTCTTATCCCATCAAAACCCTCTTTCCTGGGTCTCCTTCACCCAAGACTCTGTTATATGACCAAAGAAAATCTGGTGAGCTCAATTTGTTAATTGCTCCTTTTATTTTAACAGGGACCTTTAATGCAGAACTGAGATGAATGAAAAATGTGGGGATTTCTCCCCACATTACAGGGGCTGATTTTTGGATAACATTTCTTTGACATCCATCAAATAATAACACATAGGTGTTTTGAATGCCAGTCACAATTCTGCCTTCCTGCCCCTTCTGCCTGCTGTCTGTCAGACTTAGTGCTGTAAGAAGGTCTGCTAAGAAGCAGGAGGCTAGGGCATAGGAGAACAAAGAGAAAGTCTTAGGGAGCAGCTGAAATGGAGGAAAATGCTGAAAGAAAGAGAAGAAGGAAACAAGAAAGAGACAAGTAGCTGTGTGTAGTGAAGTTTGTTTTTTGCTTGTAACACTAGAGTTGGCTATAGGATAACTTGGTGCCTAGACTGGGATGAAGTGTCCCTCTAAAATTCGTGTCCACCCAGAGCCTCAGAATATGACCTTATTTGTAAATAGGGTCTTTGCAGATATAATTAGTTGTTAAGAATTAGGGTGAACCCTAATTCAATGACTGGTGTCCTTATAAGAAGATAAAATAGAGACACACAAGGAGCACACCATGTGAGAACAGGCAGAGATTTGGAGTTATGCAGCTGCAAGCCAAGGAATGTCAGGGATTGCTGGAAACCACCAGAAGCTAAGCGAGAGGTGTGAAACTGGTACTCCTTCAGGGCTTCCAGAAGGAACCAACCTTGTCAACACCTTGATTTCAGACTTCCAGCCTCTAGAACTGTTCTGTTGTTTTAAGCCACCCAGTTTGTGGTACTTTCTTATGGTAGCCTTAGGGAACTAATGCAAGGTTATTAAGTCTCTAAAAATATCTTGGCCTTCACTGCTATTCCCTTGGATATTTTATGGTTGAGCTCCATCTTTTCTTGCCAAAACTTAGATCCTTTAGAAAGTAGTATAAAATCCTCCCACATTAGAGCTAGAGAGGGTTCTGTGAAGTTGTTATTTTGCAAAGTCCTAAGCCCTCATTGAATTTTTGCTAGAGGCTCAGCAGTTATTTTCCATGTGGTATCTAAACATCCAAAGGAAGTTCAGACCTTAAGATACAAAGCAGATCAAAACCAAGATGGAATGTCAAAAGGCTAGATAGTAATTCCTGCTCTTCATCTTCCTCCCTCCCTCCTTCCCTCCCTCCCTTTCTCCCTTCCTCTCTCTCCCTCCCTCCTTCCCTCCCTCCCTTCCTTCCTTTGCCATTGAGTCTATTGCTCTTCTACTATTTGTCTTCTTAAGTTACAGAAACAGAATGAACGTTCTTTTGACACTTTGCATGCTTTAAGATGCTTTTAAGAACTCTTTCCCAGATAATTATTTCCTTTGGTACTTCCTTTGGTACTTTGGCTGGATCATTAGTTTTGTTATGTTTATTTTTATTAGTTTTTCCAGAAAGAATCAGCATCTGCAGTGGGTCTAAAAGGCTCACCATAGGTCCCATTTTTAGCTTATGTTTTGTAGGAATTAATTTTACATTATGTCAAGAAACAATGAAACAGCATATTCCTCTCAAAGACTTATAGGCCCCATTAACTATTTTTAGAATAGAAAACTCCCAGGTACATGGAAATATATGTTTAACTTCCATTAAACCATAATAGATATGTTTAAGACCTGCAGATAGTGTGCAGGAAACCACTAAGAGTTTAAAATGACACTTGATTTTAATGTTTCTCAAGTTTTGCATTTACTTTATTGCCTCTGACAAAGCTACATAGTTTTCTTTGTAGGTTTCTATAGTATTTCTACTGGGAAGAATAGTTATTTCCAATTTTAAGAGATGTATTAGTGGGACAGTGTCTGGTACATTGACCAACATTCTTTGTTCTATTGCTGCAACTGTTTCTTGTTTCTTTTTCTTTCAATGAAATATAACTGTTTGACTAGCTTTTATGTGCTAGACCTTTTGCTAAGTTCTGTGGGTATGGGAGGCTACAAGACAAATGTAATCTTTGCTCATCTAGAGTTTATAAGCTAGCAGAGGAAATCTATATCAAACAAGTAGTTACAAGTGTAATGAGTGCTATAAAAGGGATGTACCATGAAACTAATCTTAGTCTAAGGGATCAGGTAAGTGCCCTCTGAGAAAGTGAAATTTAAGTTGAGACTTCAGTGATAATGTATTAACTTATGAATTATGTTCAACTGCTGGTAATAAAAATCCCACCCTTCCATAAAGAAAATAAATCAGTGGCTTAAACAAGGAGAGTTTTATTTTTCCTCTTACATAAAAGAAGCTCAGACCTGGTGAGGTAACTCCACATTATCTTCAATATCTCAAGATCTTTTTATCTTTATATTCTGTCATTCATACACACATGACTTCCATCCTCAAGGTTGTCTCATGGTAGTAAGTTGGATGCTTCATCTCCAGCCATTATGTCTCCATTCCAGACAGGATAAAACAGAATGGAAGAAGTGCAAAAGTGTCTCCCAGCTAAGTCAATTACTCCTTTTAAGGAGTTTTCTTGACACCCTGTCTCCCTAACATTTACCCAATCTTAATTTCATGGCCACCTCTGTTTAAAAGAGAGGCTAAAAAATGTAGATTTTCTGTATGGGATGGGCACATTGCCATCCCTTACAGAAGTGGTGTCAGTTCCTAAGCAACAAAAATTGATATGGACATTTGGTAGGCAATTATTTATCTCTGCCTCAGATAATGAGTTAGGTAAGTCAAGGTGTGGGGGACACTTCTCAATATTTATGTTTTCTTGATTAGGTGCATGTGGCTAATTTTAGAAGCACTTAAACCATTCATAATCATTTCCACAATCCCTCCCATTAGATTTCACAAAAATTGGCCTTCCTTTGGTCGTAGTTTTTCTTGTTCATGGCCAAGGTGATGCAGATTAAGCTAAGTGGATGTATATGAGAATAATTCAGGAAGGTTTTCTGATTTACACATCACTTACTGATAAGTTGTGTTTCTGTTGCTACTTAGAAGTAACCAACTACTTGAGCTCTCAGAAGCTGGAGCTGACTTTAACCTTCCCTTTCTGCCTCATTGATTGCTGATCAGTTCTGAAGAGATGACACATTACTCTTGTAACTGTTACTTTGAACTATTTTAGTGTTGGATTTTTGCTTCTGATCATTAGGATCTTTGAGTTAATACATCCCGACACCAAATCACAGTGAAGAACTGCCAGCTTATCAAGCACATCCCTTGTGGCTGGACATCTTCACAAACCCAACAGAGCCTCTCAGTTCTTCTATTCCACTAGGACTTTGAAAGTTTTAGCAAAGACTGAGATGGGGTTTTATCATTTTCTTTTTTTCTTTTGGTTAGGGCTATGGATAGGCTGTTTCTGGTAGTGAACATGTTGCCCACATCTTAAGAGACAGCAGTTTCATGTCCTGAGGAGGATGATAGTAATTATTGCACAAGGTTTTGCTATTATCTGCACAAAATAACATATTCTGGTCATTTTGTATTTGAATTACTTCCTTATCCATCATGACTTAGTCATTGCTGTTTCTTATGCTTCCCATATACTCACAAGACCCATGCTTTTAAGTGTTGTTTTTTTATGTCAGAGTTTTGATCACAATATACTTATTACTATTTACTATCTACATTGAAGAAGCTTTATCTTTTCTCTGTATTTCTTTATCTAAAATAATCTGATCTGTTTTGAACTAGGGAGTTCTATGATCTTGAGATCTGTATCTGTCTTCCAAATTTGTACATGCTTTTATTTATTTTTTTGTATATATAAAAAGTAAATCCTAGGGATAACGTCAGAAGCAGGGAAGGGCAATTTGCAAATTCATCAGCCAATCCTAATCATGTGTATTTTTGGATTAAAGACTCCTGCCTTCATTCATCTGCACCTGATGATGACTTTGAATTTCCACAAATGTGTGTGGATTTTTTAGTCTTAGATTTTGCTTTGCTAAGGATCAGGTCAATATATTCAGATAAAGATGTAGCAAGATATAGAGCCACAATTAGGCTCATAGGAGAAATCTTAGCAAGGAATTAGTGAATTATTAGCCTACTTCTGTTTAATCTGGAACCAGAATCTTGACAATTTATTTGTGATAAGGAAAATGGTTCCTCCCTGGTCTCATACCTCCATCCCCACACACAAAACTGCATGATGGCAGGCATATAATCTCTCCCAGTCCTATGCAATTTCGGAAGTAGTCTCCTTGTTTCTCTACATCTGGTCTGTTTTCATTGCTATTCTTAAGGGTTTTTGTATTGTGACTGTCTCACTTTTAATACCCTTAGTTTCTTTACCAAACTGAAGTTTTGATTTTCAAAAGGTAATTCATCTGAGTACATTTATGAACATAGGTTACCTTGTGCTGGGCAGAGATGTTCTTCCTGCCTGTCTATATTAACCATATTTTCTTTTATATGTAAAATGGCTATAAACACTAAAGCTAAGTTAGATTTCTTTAAAGTTTATTTCAACATAACTATGCTTACAGAAATACACTCATATCAGTTAATAGAATGCAATTTAACATTTAACTAATGCTACACAATTTGAACCAAGAACGTGGTTCATGGTTTAAGATTAAAAAAAGAAGGATTGGCAATCAGGTTTATTATTCATTTATTACAAATGTATAAAAGATTCTCCCTCAAATGCTGCTGCAGCAGACAGCAAGAACCATGAGAAATTTACCTTTGGTTTGCTTCAGAAAAATCACACATGCTGCACTGTAAAAGTTTAAAAATTGGCACAACAAAACATTGTCGTAATGTTTCAATGCCAGCTTACAAAGTTCAATAAATAATGGGTGTGGTATGGGGAAAGGGGAGAAGGTAGCCTATATACACATGGTAAAACTGTAAAAGCTTCTTAATATTGCATGTAGATTGCAAATATACACAAACCAAGATTCTGATAATTCCTTGCATCTGAATGAACACTCTCAGCTCAGTTCATCTGCTTAGGTCAACAAGGAAACTCGGCACACTGGCTGCAAATTTTACTGATTTATGCAAAAAAGAACAAAATTAAGTTTTATCCCTAAGTTAGATTTTATTTATTTATTTATTTTGTGTGTGTGTGTTTATTTTATTTTATTTTTTAATTTTTTATTGTGGGTAAAAATCAAATTTTTCACAATACACACCAATATTTGTAAAATGATATATAAATATATATGCATATATGTGCATTTGCTTGCATAAATGTTATTTATATATATATATTTTTTAAAGGTGCTTAGATTACCTAAATATTACACAATTGCATTCACACAAACGTCATGGAATGAAAACCCAACTATGTTATTATAGTCATTTGATATCCAAAATGATAAAATGCAACTCAATGCCTTTGGTAAGGATTTAAGAAGTAAAGGTATCACATCTGAACCAAGGGTGAAGCATTGTGAGTAAGTGAGTGTCTTAGATTCAAGTCTTCACTTGTGTGAGGTAAGAGCAGTGTATCTAATAAGTCCACATAATTAATCTGAGAAAATTGCATATTGTTCTACTTCATATAGGGCTGGAGTAGGCTTAGTGAGATTGGAGGGTAGGCTTACAGTGATTGCATTCCTGGGGGTGCTGAGTTAGTTTACTGTTTCCTCTTCCCAGAGAGTGAATTATTCATTTAGGCAGTAGATAAACTGAAGACAAGTATCATCTTTGCTGAGTAGCTTTTGAGAAACCTGAGTTTCTTGCTCTGGTTTTCCTAGATTCATAAGCTCTTGGAGCTGTCTGTCTCTGGGGTCTCTGGCCTCCCTCCGTGCATGCTATGGATCCAGGTCTCCTCATGCTGTTTATCTGAGGCAACCTAGTATAGGGAAGGATCACTGTTCTTGGATTCAGGTTGACACAGGCATGGCATTCTCCTATTGAATGGTGCTGGATGACACTGCATCTCACAACTTAAGGACAGCCACTTCTTATTAAAAACTAGATTGTAATTCATCACAGTTCTGCTTTAGAAATGTAAGCAAGTTGCCTGCAATCTGTAATCTCAGTATAAGGGGAAGGGGCAGAGAAAGGGCTTTGACAACCCCTTAAATTTGCAGAGGTGACCGTGTAGCTCTGATGTGGAACTGTGCTTGAGTTTGCAGAAGCATTGTCCCATCCTTATGGAAGGCACTTATCCTGTTGGTGGTGATGCTCATTTGCTATTTGGCTCTAACTCTGCAGAATTCAAAGTGTTTTGTTTCCCAAACCCAAAAGGGACTTAAAATATCCACCTTAAAGGTAAATTGGCAAATGGTGTCCAGGGACACTGAAGGTGTTTTATTTGTGGTTGACTTTGAAATCTCTTAAATAGGTCCAGGCGCCAAGCACAGAGTTATGTTGAAACCTGTGCTCAGCATAGATTAGGCCCTTGACCTTTAGCTGCTTCCAAGGACTTTTCTCCAAATGATGAAAAGTTCAATTCAATTCAGTTCAGTTCAGTTCAATTCAACCGTTACTTTTTGAGCCCCCCGGTGCCTGTGTCCCTCCACCAAAGAACCTTTGATGAGTGAGGGAAAGAAATGCCTTGTTTTGCTATGCCATTTAATGTTTAAAAACAATCAAAAAACAAAAAACATCAAAAAACAGAAATACAAGTATTCAAGGAATTCTGTGTTATTTTTAGACTGATACGAGGCAATGCCCTGAATTGCACACTTCTTTTCCCATGCAAACAAGTGCCACAACATACATTTCTGGGATTTTATTTTGACATGTGTATGTGTTTTTTGTTTGTTTGTTTTTTTACTTTTCAATATATTCTTGTCACCACCACCCTCCTCTAATCCCATCCCAAGGTTTTCTACAAATATTAAGCAGCTCATATTTTGATGCATTGGGCAATGTGATGGAACTTTTCATTAGGTGATCCTTACAGAAAAATGTAACAGAAAGACACATAGATTTGGGGAAACCTAGGGTAATAAAACAGACATGGAGATGAACAGTTTTCCATGGGATAAGCAGACTTTAGCCCCTGGGTCCATGCTCTGGTGAAGCCCATATAGAAAGCTTTTCTAAGAGACAAATTGAAGCCTTAACCCTGGCCTTAATGAGCCTGACATGGAAAGAGAAAGCATGTCTTCCCAATAATTATGATTTCTAACTGCTGAGATCTTCCATGGTAGGGTTAAAGTAATGCATTAATACAGTAATAAAGTAAAGATTCATTATTTTCAGAAATATTATTCTAATAAAACTGCAGATAAGGAAGATAAGGAGGGATAGATAGTTGGGTATACTTAAATGATGCCCAACATATGAGCTATGTGTGCATAAAGCCAATTAAAATTTGAGGGTCAAATGGAGGGAAGGGATCTCATTATATTCCTTCTGATGGGAAATCAAGTCATGGAAATGGCATAGTGAGGAGAGTGGCTGGTGGGACTGGTAATCAAAAAGAAGTGATGTGATTGGGTTTTCAAAAAGCGCATAATACCAATCCAAAATTAAATTAAGCGTGGTTGGCAGTGCTGTTATTAAAAAATGTGGCCACATTTCCTTAGATAAACTGAATGTTGGATTCCTTGCCCTGCCTCCACTCCCTCTTCTGTTGGATCCAATTTCAAACTCAGCTGTTTTTTTAACAGGAGTTGTTGATAGCAGAAATGCTGACTCTCAGCACCTTAAGACTCAGGATAAACTTTTTTTAAAATATATTTTTTCATCATAACTTGTTTCCCTTTAGGTTTTTAGTTTTGTCAGCAATGGTAACAGCAACAAAAATTTTTTAAAAAAGAGTACATAGAGAGAGATGCACAGCCTCTTAAAAATCCAATTCTTCACACTTGTCTCAATGGTAATAAAGGACTAGCTAAAAGTGCCATTTCCCAGAAGGGCCCATACCTAAGAAACCAGAGCACTGGGGAGTAACAATGATTCTTGGGAAAAGCTGATGAAATTGACGTTTTCTTTTTTCTAAACAGATCAGAATGAAGGACTTCATTGCAGGGAAGAATGCCGGATTCTTGGCCACTCTGACAGGTGCTGGATGCCCCGGAATCCCATGCCCACCCGCTCTAAGTCCCCTGAGCATGTGAGGAACATCATTGCGCTGTCCATTGAGGCTACTGCTGCTGATGTTGAGGCTTATGACGACTGCGGCCCCACCAAACGGACTTTTGCAACCTTTGGGAAAGATGTCAGTGACCACCCGGCTGAGGAGAGGCCCACCCTGAAAGGCAAGAGGACTGTCGATGTGACCATCTGCAGCCCCAAGGTCAATGGCGCTATCCGGGAGGCAGGCAATGGCTGTGAGGCTATTAGCCCCATCACCTCCCCCCTCCACCTGAAGAGCCCTCTGCCCACCAAGCCTTCCATGTTTTACACCATTGCTGTGGTTCCCTCGGCCCGCGATTTGGAGCAGTACATCAATAATGTCAACAACGGTCCTTCCCGACCCTCTGAAGCTGAGCCCCGTGGAGCTGACAGCGAGAAAGTCGTGCATGAGGTCAACCCCATTCTGAAAGAGGGTCGCGACAAAGAGTCCCCTGGTGTGAAGCGTCTGAAGGATATCCTTCTGTAAACCATTCTCGGGAAAGAAGAGAAAGAAACCATGCTGGCTAGCGCAGAAGCAGGAGCTGATAGTTTTAATTGATCACCAACGGTTGGTTCTTGAGTTGTATTTCAGAGCTTTCCCTAAATGTATTGTTTATAAATGACTTTCATTCTGTGACAATCCCTCTCGTTTCAACAGACAGCAGGGGTGTTCAGTTAGAGCAAATGAGCTTTGGCTTGAGTTGTTAATGGGGCCTTGATGTTGGGGAAACAGAGACAAACTCAGTTGTGAAAAGTATTATGTATTAAGTGTTTGAATTTATATATTTTTCTATGTCAAAATTATAATATAAATTACCATTGCTTGTGGAGAATTACATTTAAAAAAGGAAAAACAAAAAGCTCTGGACACCTTTAGTAAGCTCATCACTGTTTTTGTAGTGTAGACAAGTTAATGGTCATTTATTGTGTATAATTCATTGATTTGGTGATGTGAAATCGAGCCCCCGAAAGGTTGTTTCTGAAGCTCGAGTACTTTCCAATGCCGCTATTTTGCTGTGGACACCCCTGCTTTAAGAACCCTTTTGCTAGCTGTGCTATTGTTGTATTTGATATTGCAAATTGCTATGTGTGTGCTGATGGCAAAAGGCTTTTAAAGGTTGGTGTTTTGTTTTTTTATTCTTAAAAAAATAATAAAACTACAGACAAAAACAAAGTGCAAACAATTGAGATGGCAAATGAATGAGCAACACCACACATATAGATTGAGTACTTGGAGGATTCTCATGTTCCCTAACCCATGTAATGATTGCTCACAATCTTGCAAAGTATTTTTCTCTGTCTTTTAGTCTTCTGCCCACATCCATGAGATATCATTGCAGAAAGTCATTTTTGGATATTCTGCTATCTAATTTGCAGTTGTCAAAAATACTGTGCTGAAAGTTTTATGAGATCCATTTTTCTAATTTACAGGCCTTGAGCTGGAAAGTTATTCCTGAAGTTATCAGTTTCCAGGCTTAGAAATTCCCTGTCTCCAATCATCTAAAACTCAAAATGACTGAATCTATTTTGAGATCTAAATTAACATCTCTTCAGACACACACTTCCTGATTCCGTGTTTCCCAATCATGATTAGAATTAGACTGCAAAACACACCATGGGCTGGAATTGAGAACTCCATGTTTCTCTGTATCTTAAGCTTATAAATAGGGATAGAGTAAGCACTACAAAGTGTACTTTAGGAAAAGACAGGTAACGGG
>JAQZBX010091407.1:0-12393 GCA_029593785.1 Cabassous unicinctus
TGTGGAGGAACCAGAAGAGCTAAGCCCGGAGAGAAACGCAGCCCCAGGAAGAGAGGAACCCAAGAAGCCTGAACCCTGGGCAAATGTCGGCAGCTGTCTTGCTCTAACACGTGACAATGGACTTTGGTGAGGCTTTATGGCCTGGTAACTGTGGACTTCTACCCCAAATAAATACCCTTTATAAAGACCAACCCATTTTTGGTATTTCACATTAGCACCCCTTTGGCTTTAGGTTACCTAGGTACCTATCGCCACTTTCATAAACCTACAGACAGTCCATGTGGATGAAAATTAGCAGCTGCTTATCAAATAAAATAACAATAAAGAGAATGAAAGTGGCATAAAGGCAATGCATTTAAAAAAACACAACAAACAAAAACCAAAACAAGAAAACTTAAATTTTATACAACCAAAGAGAAAAAGACTTTATATGTATATACACACAAACACACATGTAAATATTAACCAAACTAAAACTGGTATAAATACATTGATATACAACAAAAACACTGAAAAGTGAGACCATTATTAGTGGTATATTGTTACACAATGATAAAAGGTTCAGTTGAATTGGAAGCCATACCTCTAAACTCATGTGTCAAATAAAATAAGTCATAAATACAAAGCACAACTTTACAGAACCCAAGTACAAATTAAAAAATTCCATCATCAAAACGAGAGATTTAGGTGTCCCCAAAACCACCTTTACTTCTACACCAACTGTAACTTTGGGGTTCTCAAGACCATCCTCAGGTTTAATAATTCATTAGGATTGACAGAACTCAGAAAAAGCCATTATACTCATGGTTACAACTTATCACAGCAGAAGGAAATAGATTAAAATGAGCAGAGGGAAGAGGTACATAGGGCAGGGTCCGGAAAACACCAAGGTGCAGAGTTTCCAGTTGTCCTTTCCCAGTAGAATCATGTGGACAGCACCTATTTCTTCAGGCAACTGAACATGACAAGAAGCTT
Organism: Cabassous unicinctus; assembly: GCA_029593785.1. Taxonomy (NCBI): domain Eukaryota; kingdom Metazoa; phylum Chordata; class Mammalia; order Cingulata; family Chlamyphoridae; genus Cabassous; species Cabassous unicinctus. Next base: position 976 of record JAQZBX010091407.1, read on the forward strand.
GGAGTATTGCCAACCATGGAAGCTTACTTAAAATCCTTGATGTCCTGAGTTTTTATTGGGGTTTGGTCAAATAGACATGTTGGCCACCTGCCTGCATGGCTGACCCTGTCTCCATTCCTTCCAGAGGTCAAGCTGATACCATACAGCTCATGTTCATCCTAGGGTTTCTTTTATTCCTCATCACACTGGATCTAGTGTGAGAAGCATAGACATTAGTAAATTCACAACACTGAGTAATGGGAATGATTTAGCCCCATTTTATGGTTTAAGAAATTAGAGCCTAGAGAGGGTACATAACTTCTGAAGGTTATGAAGCTAGTCAGTGACAGATGCAGGTCTTGAACCAAAGTCCTCTATTTCTGAATCTTACTTGCTTTTCCACCCTCCAGGCAGGCTACCTTGAACCCAGGTAAAATGGCTATCAGCACTGTTCTCCTCTCAAATATTGCCCTCATTTTCAGGGCTTTTCTGTTATACTTGAAATGTACCTGTTGACTCCAATTAAAACTATGCTATAAAATGTGTTGAAACATACTATGTTCTTGAGATACTTAGGTAAGTAGATTAAAATCTACACTTTCTACCCCAGGAAACTTTTTTTTTCTTTCATTGTCTCATTTACAATATGCAGGGGAGATGGGGAGGGAGAGGGAGTGCATTTGCCCCAGGCCCTGGTTCAAAAATGACAAAGATTTGGTTTAGTTTGGATGATTCAGTGTAGCCACAGGGTTCCAAAGAAAATTACTGGAGAACTGAAAAAAAAGGTATGTTTGTAACAGACCGGTCATTCAAGCAGAAACGGACTGGCTGATGGTGGTTTGTGGGTAGGACACTGGTGTGCTGCCTTTCTTTTTTCAAGTGTGGCAGCTGTCAGAAAGCAGGGGAAGTAATACTAAGCAGTTTAGGTACTGGGGATTGAATGGAGACATTAAGCAGAACAAGATTTGGAAAACTATGATGGCAATGTTATTGTTATCAAACTGCAAAGGGTTGGAGCTTTGACTGCAATAGGAACCCAGGGAGAGAGCCTTAAAGAGATATCCAGGCGCTATTCCTTTTATATCATGGAATATCTTGATCAAGGTATTGCACTGCTCAGATCCTAGGGCAACAGTCTTTCCAAGAATGAATAGTAAAAAAAAAAAAAGAGGGAAGCAACCCAAAGAGTTCAAGGAAATAAAGACAAGCAAAGGGGAAAATCCCTCAGGAGACTCCAGCAAGTAGTGGGAAGGCTCTGTGTTCCTCATTTCTGCTATGCAGAAAGTCACTGGTTGCACCCAAAATAGTTAAAAGCAAACATATGTAAGGAGCACTGGGGGGAGGGAGAGAGTAAATCACAGACAGTGGAGTTCCAAAAGGAGATGTGGAAGAATATTATCTGAGAAAAGCTTTATTCCAGGCTTTCAGTGCTATCTCTTAGATTAAAACAAGGCAGATGAGTGATTTATCCTTGCAAATTGAAGAAGAGGCCTATGAAAAATGGGTGTCTATTTGTCATGGAAATGTAATTGTTTAAACAAAAGCAGATCGAATGGAAAGTAAATTCATCTCTTGAAAGCAGATTCAATTGGACCATAGTTTGAAGGCTCAATGAAATTTATTTGCTTACTTAATCAAAAGCTGCCAGCACAACCAATATGCAAAAACCAGGGCAAAGGCCCACAACACATTTAAAGGTGGAGGATACCAGTTTCTAAAGTCCATTGACCTGAGGGCCAAGAGAAGGCAGAGAGGTTCTTTAATAAGGGGTTGGGAGCTGGGTCCAATGCAGCATCAGTGGAAGTTCCAAAGCTGTGGGTGGGAGGTACGGGTCACAGTGTAGCAGCCAGGGCGATGGCCTCAGCACAGCACAGGCATTGGTGCTGGGGTGACCGGGTGTCTGCCTGCCTCGACCAGACGCTCACCTAAAAGGCGTCTGCACTGGGTTTTTATGCCTCAGAGCTCTGGCTTAAGAAGGGAGTACCCTCTGGCAGACATCAAGCAAGTCCATATCCTACCCTTGGGTAACCAAGAACTAACTGCTTGTGCCTACAAACCTTCTTATGTACAGAAGAATACCTTCCCTTGTAAACACAAAGGAATAGATAACCTTGTGACAATCGTACCTACCCCTTATCCTGATTTTGTAACTCAGTGGTCTTATGATCCTGCTAACAGCCCCTCATGTTTATTAATAAGGAAACCTGAGTCCTCCCACCCCAGTTCTGGCCTTTCTCCTCCTATGTAAAACCAGTTTCAGTCAGAACTGGGCCTCTAGACATACACAGTAATACAGAGCCTGAACCTATAGTAACCCATACCTCATTATAATACTAAAAACCATGCCCATCATCATGTCAAGGCTGCCATTTTGGTACGTTTCCTACGACTAAGCATGCCACCAGTCTATGCAAGCTCAACCAAAATTCCACCCCAGATTCTGTCACCTCAGACCTCCATACTCATTATCATAATGGTGCCTTTTAGCAGAATGCTCTAAGACCCTCAGAGTCTCTCCAGTTTGGGGAAACAGATCTGAGGCTTGGCTTTCGTCTCCTAACACAGGGCTCTGTAATAAAGCTCTTTCTCTCTTTGAAACCCCAGTGTCACAGATTGGCATTGGTGCATGTAGGGCAGGGAACCCAGCTCAGCATTTACACAAATGTCCAGGTGTCACTTTGTTACAGAAACACATTTTTCTCAGTTTGCTTACATTCTATTTGTGGTCAACAAGTTTACAATACTTTGGGGATCCACGATCATTAACATTATTTCAATACACAACAGTATTACCTAACAGTCCTTCTGGATCTGAGCGAGAGCTCCTGGGGTCATGACTGTCTCTCAGCAGGATTTACTCTGTCCCTCCCTGCCCAGTGCTCCTTGCATATGTTTGCTTTTAACTATTTTGGGTGCAACCAGTGACTTTCTGCATAGCCGAAATGAGGAACACAGAGCCTTCCCATTACTTGTTGGTGTCTCCTGAGAGATTTTCCCCTTTGCTTGTCTTTATTTCCTTGGACTCTTTGGGTTGCTTCCCTCCTTTGTTTTCTATCCATTCTTGGAAAGACTGTTGCTCTATGATGTTTTTTAAAAAGATTTATTTATCTCCCCCCACCTCCCCGCAATGTTTTGGGCTGTGTGTTCTTCTCTGCTTGTCTTCTCTCTAGGCGGCAATGGGAACTGATCCTGGGACCTTCCAGAGTGGGAGAGAGGCTCTCAATCTCTTGTACCACCTCAGCTCCCTGGTCTGCTGCATCTCTTATTGTCTCTCCTCTGTGTCTTTTTTTGTTGCATCATCTTGCTGCACCAGCTCTCCTGTGCAGGCCAGCTTGCCTTTTGCCAGGAGTCCCCAGGAATCAAACCCTGGACCTCCTATGTGGTAGATGGGAGCCCAATCGCTTGAGCCACATACATTTCCCATCTATGATCTTTATCTTGAAGCTAGAGCCCAGGGATATTGGATGGTGATTGTTCCAAAGGAACCAAAACAGTTGAAGGTATTGTCAAATAAGAAAAATACAGACTTGGTAAGGAGAGACTTTATCAGAGAGGATGATTGCAAAGAGAGAAAGAGGTTTTTGCAACAGAGGGAGGGGGATATTGCAATAAGGAGGTCACTCTGACCATGAGATCCACAAGTGTCATGAGTTGGACAAAAAGGGCTTTTCTTTTACAGAGAGGAAAGAACTGGGTGTAGGGGAAGTGGGATCAAAAGTTGGCATGATCAGATAGTAGATCTGAGATTATTTTATGCCGAAGCAGCCAATTTTCTGGGAGGTATGCTTCAAGTTCAGAGGTCTGGAGGAAGGAAGGAGAGAATCTTAACCAAATTTTGGTTAACAAGCATTTTATTCAGATTGATCAGTGGGAACAAGCAGTTCAGTAATCATTTACAAGGTAAAGAAGAAGAATTTGGAGGGTCTGCGTCTGGCCTTGTCATGGGTAAGTGGGGGTTGGGGTGAGTGCATCTGTGAGTCTTATCTAAGTCATGTGAGGAAGGGAAGATCCTTACAGTAGGCTGTTTTCTGGAATAAAGAGTGTGGGAGTTTCTTAACCTTTCCTGTTTTCTAGGATCACAGGGTTTAGCTAAAACCTAACATTGCTGGTAACATTTGATTTGTTGATTCCAAAGCAAAGTAGAGGGGAATATGATAAGAGAAAAAACTTTTCTCCATGCCATTTAGGATCTCACAGCTTGAGTAATTGATGAATTGAGTAGCAGCCCATTCAGAATGTAGAAGGGTGCCCCACCAAGGGGGTGAATGGGGAAGTTACTATAGGGCTAGCGCTGAAGCAAGTGTGGTGAGTTCAGGCCCTGGGTTTTGGTGTGGTCAGTTTGCAGCTGTTCCTGTACCACAGAGCAGATGATCTATCCTAGGTTTCATTGGCAGCCAAGACTCATCACCACCCTGACTCACTTCAAGCCACAGTGAGAAGAGACAAAGTAGTGGCAGGGGATTCTGTAACCATAACTGTGTCTCTCCACGCGGAACATTAGGGATCACAGTCTACTTGCTCTAGAGTTCTCAGGCGAAGTGTTTCTAACTGCAAGAACTAGGCACAATCGGGGCCAAGTGCCCAAATGAGAAATGAGTTGGGCCAGGAGATCTTGGAGGCCCATTTTTGTAGGTTAAATGACAAATCAAATCACTCCAGTACTGCAAAAGATCCCAGGTGTTGAGTGGTTTTAGGAAACAGGAGGCAAGGGGTTTTTATTAAGGCCATCTGCCATATCATATTTTTTGGTGGGAAATGGGAATGTTGTTAGTTTAAAAGCATTTGCAAAAATCTATTTCATAACAAAAGGAAGACAGCTCCCCAAATAAAATGAAAGCCTCAGGGTCACAGCTGGTTATCCCAGGATTGTTTTTCCTCAATTTACACTTGAATGCCCTGTGGAATCTCCACCTCCCCTTTCCCACCCCTTTGGAATGCTGCAAAACTGCCACCCTATCAAGAGAAGTGTCATCAAAATCCTTGAATCTGAGGGTGTCAGTGCTCAAAGAGCACCCGAGAGGAGGAGCAAGAGCTGGGGACAGAAAGGGCAATAATCAGATTCTTGCTTCCAGTTTCCTCTTCTCAAAGTCTTTCAGTGCTTCCCCTTTGCCTGTCAAATAAAGGCAAAGCTCCCCTGCTCCATTTCTGAAGGTCCAATCTATATTTCCAGATAATTCATCAGCCATAATTGCCCCAAAACATGACTCAAGGACAGGAGTTAGCCAAAACAACACTTTCCAATGTTTGTCCTACAAGCCTATCACACATCCATCCCTCCTCCCCCAAACTTTGCATCCAGAGTATTGAAGGATGGCAAGGGGGAACTTGCAGGCATTGTAATGACCTAAACAGCTTTTTCAAAGGTGTCCTCTAGAGAGAAGGTAGCAGGAGGAAAATAATTTGCACTCCCTCCAGTTATCATCCCCCTCAGTTATTGTTGGTGGGAAAATGAAAGAACTTAAAAAGGAAATGGAGTACACTAAACTTGTAAATGCAATTTCAGGAATTTTAAAGCATTTCACTGAGTTTGCAAATAGAACCAAAACCTTCAAAGGCCCCTTAGAAAGTGATTGGTAAAATCTGCTCAATTTATAGATGGATTAGGATTTGGGCTGAACTTTAAAGCTCTTCTGGTCTGCAACTTTTAAAACACTGTCATTTTTTAAAAACCAAAGCAAATCTCTGAATAGCCTTTTCTGGGCACAAAGGCAGCCCTTGAAGGCCCCAACTCACAATTTTGGGGGCCTCTGGGGGGTGGTCTGGGGCCTAGGGAGAGACTAGGATTTAGTTTCCCCTGCACAGTTCTTTTGTAGTTTGGGATTATTTTAAAATTATGTTGTGCTTCTTTTATAACCAGGTACTTCTTTTATAATTATATTTAAAGATTCTCTGCAATAAAATCACATTGGCAATGAGATCCTGAGAAAACACTGGGCGCAGGGTCTAGCAGGCATGAGAAAAACACCAATTATTTAAGATCCCATCATTTCCCTCACATGAAAAGGGGTACTTTGCTTAAGAAACAAACTTCTAATTGCCCCTTTGCTAGGCTCATCATGCTTGAAGGGAGGAGGGACATTAAGTCCCAAGAGCTTCATTTAGTGATCACAGAGGCTTCCTGGTGACCCAGTCATGGAATATATTTGACTTATAGTTTTAAGTTCTAATGAGATTTAAACTGGTCAAGAAAGTCTAAAGATGGAATGAGTTAAGATCTGGATTCTCTATTGGGCAGAATCTGTGTTAAAAAAAAAAAAAAATTTTTTTTTGTAATGAGATGATCCTTGCTATTCCTCTGCTTTGCACCTGCCACTTCAGGTCCACACAGTCTTTCAGAGGCTCGTTCTCTCTGGGGGACACTGGCCCCCTGCAATCATGGTTTGGCAAGCAGAGGACATCTTTATGCAATTAGAGAAAGGCACCCGTACCTCCCAGCAGAAGCAGCCCTACTCCAGGGCCCGGGGTGAGCAGAGCTGGCTGCTCCACCCCCGACCTGGCCTCTAGGCTTGGTCCTGAGCCCAGGGATCCATCCCAACTACTGTTGGCAGCAGCCCCCATCTCCAATTTTCCTAGAAAAATCATGTTCCACGGTAACTGGAAGCTGTGAAAAATATAATTTTATTAGTTCCACTGAAGTGTACACTTAAAAATGATTAAAATGGCAAATTTTGTCATGTGTTACCATAATAAAATATATAATTTTAGATATACTCTACACAGAAGTATACATTTGCTATCTGAGTGATACATAATTCATCACTAGTAAACAGCAGATATTTGCCCTCTTCCTCAATAAGCGTTAAGATAATTAAATGCCGAGCAGACCACAGTATTGTTTGTAAAAATGAATTTATTAAAACGTTCATAATTAAAAAATATTAAAATGCACAGAAATTAACAAATATTAAATACAAACTTTATGAAAAGCATCATGAATATTTCGGTTAAGTTGCTCATACATTTCAACTTCTCAAAAATCATGAAACAGCATAGGAACATGAAAAAATGGTACAAGTGTTTCAACAATAGATAACACGAATTAATGTTTTCTGAAATCAAGATGCTCATGCAAGAAAAAGGGAAGAATTTGGTGGCAGTTTACAAGATGGCCTTGCTTAGTTTTCAAACAAAAAGGATAGTTTTCTCTTATATCTGCGAGATATTTAAGGGACAATCTCCTGAGTATTTTGGTCTAATGTTTCAATCCACTAAAAGTCGAAGGTATTACAAAGGATATGAAACTAAAATGTCTCTAGCAGTGTACACTGGGCAGGTCTGAGGCCAGATTCTCCCTCATCGGTCCATCACCACACCCATCAGTCCATTCTCCCAGGGCTTCAGCCTCCATTGGCCCCGACAGACCCAGCCCAGCACTGCCTGCAGACAGAGCCCCACAGTTTCCTTCATCTCCACCAAATCAGCACCAGACTTACATTAACACTGTCGGAGGGCCTGGGCGACCCCGGGTCTCCAAGGCAGCTTGGCTGTCTTTGGCAGCTTGGCAGTGCCATACAGTACATTGGCTGCCTTTAAAAAATAGAGGCTTTTCTCTCCTGCCCATGGCAGCACATTTTAAACTATGAAGAGGAGAAGTCTTTCAGCTGGGGCTATGAAAACATGAATCCACATTTCTTTTGATACTCTCTGCTATATACAAGGAGATAAAGGGGTAAAAAAAACCACATTCCTTTTCTCTGCTGACATAGTAAAACAGTGAAATCAAACACAGGAGATAGTCATAGGCTTCAGAGAGGAGAAGAGGTGAAATGAGAGGAAGTTACACCCACTCCTAAGAGCAGGATCACGGGGGAGGGGAGAAAGGAACAGTGACACTCCCATCTCGGCTGTGCGGAACCAGAAACGGTTTCCTCTAGCGGGAAGAAATCCGTCTCTCCCTCCCAGAGCGGAGTCAGACCCCGTCACTGACATTATCAAGAAAGTTAGTGAAATGTCCCTGACCACTGGGACAGTTCCAAAGTCCATAACATCATCTTGAGTCCTCCATAAATACTGTTTTAAAAGTGGGTACGTTAATGGCAGGCATGTAAAACTGATTTGGATCAAAGCTACTCTATTGTTAACTGCCAAAATGTTTCACTTTTCTTTGAAACTTGTTAGGTGCTGGTAGGCTCAGGAGTAGCTGGACTCCCCGGGCCCCTGAGGATTAATAGCATCACAGTGATGGGGACCCATCCAGCTACACCCAGAACAGACCAGGTGAGCGGTGCAGGCCCCGTGTCTTCTCCAGAGCCTACCAGAGGGCAGGGAAGAGCAGGAAATGCTGCTGGGGGAATGAAACTGAGAACCAGATATGCGTGATGTAAGAGTTGTGGAGGAAGTGACCTCCAGATGCCTGGGTTTGTGACCCAACCGTTCTGTTCTTTTTTTTTTTTTTTTAAACTGAACTGCCTGATGGACCCTAGAGGAGGCTGGAAGCTCAAGTCAAATCTAGAGTCTTCTTTGGATTAGGAATAATCTGGGAATACTCCTGTCTCTACTTCAAACCCTGCTCCTCCCAACACTTCCCTTGTGCAAAACATAATTACAAACCTGCTACTGGGCCGGGAATAAGAGAACGGAGGGTTCAAGGAAGCCACGTTGACTTCGGCAGATGCTTTGGTACATTGGTCTCTTTGGTGTACAGAAATGAAGCCAAGTCAGGCAGAGTCCCTGATGAAGGACGTTCCCCAGACAGGGAAGAGCCAGTGTGGGCTATGATTAGGGGACTTGCTGTCCTTTTAACCATGTACGGCAGCAGCTTATCACAATGGATATGTAGGGAGCAGTTCATGATGATGCCTGGTGATTTGTAACACGATTCATTCTGTGTCTAATAAAAGAAGGTCAACTGATGGGAAACTGATGGGCTTATCTTTTCCAGGACATTATGTTGATAAAAATGTAACTTTAATCACTTGATTTCACCTTTTTTTTTTTTTTTTTTTTCCCAAGTAACTACACATCTGTAGAAAAGGTAAACTAATTACCCTGGTCAACATGAGTTACAATTCTATTTGAATCTGTTACTTTCCTCACTTTTGTCATTTTATTCCTCTGAGGTTTGCAAAGCAGTCAACATTGATTAGGCACAGGACATTCTAAGAGTGCTCCTGGAAGATAAAAGGTGTCACTGTGGATTAACATGAACATGCTCCAAAACCTTCCTATCCTCATTCTAATCCACTAAGAATACTGCTTTGGGATGGAAAGATAGGCCAAAATGAAGATTGAAATGATTTCCTCTTATTAACTGAGGTTTCCCTTTCTGTGGGGAAAATAATATACCTAAATATTGTGAATTTTTGAGTCTGTCTGCCACCTAATAGGGAATTCAAACTCATTTCTGAGTTAGCTATTTTTTAATCACACAGAAGCTATTATGGTGGTAGCGTGTCTAGTCTTTGATGACGGTACTGTAAGGGAGAGAGAACTCTGGAATAGACCTGACAAAGTGAAGAAATGAAACACTGCCTTAAAAATAAAGGAGATCATGTGCTTGAGAACAGAATAGAATGAAGAATAATCAAACAGTAAAAAAGAGAATTCATTTTGTTTTAGGAAGGGATGCACATTAAAAGACTTTCCTGTTACTAAAATTCCAATTTATCAAAAAAAAAGGTAACATTTTAGGATTTCCAGGTGATTAGTTTTATGCCCTTCTTGATCTATATTTTATATTTTCCAGTTCCTGCTTTACTGGCTGAAACTGAAAAATAATATACATGAGATGGCAACAGTTAAGACTCATATTTGCCAAGGTGATTTAACTTAAACATTCTCATTAGTGATTCATAATATAGTCTGACAGAGCTAAACTCTTTAAAGTATGTCTCAGAACATAAAGCTCTTATTCTAATTTTGGCCGTAAATTGTTATCTATTTCTGTCACCTTCTCACCGATTACCCCTAAATTTTTTTTCTCATCTTTGAGGTGATTCTCACGAAGAAGCTTTTGGGTTAGGTATTTTTCTCTCTTGATCTTGCTCTTCGTGCTTTTTGATATATCTGGAATTGCATATGAAATGAAAAATTTCACAGAGTAGATGACATGCTGCAGGAGAGAAGAAGGGATAAAGTCAGTCAGTGAAATGAAGGGAAACACAGAATTTCTTTCATTCAATTTTGCTAGTGATGAGGGCAGTATGTCTGGGCAAGGCAGTGGACCTTCTGCTGTACATCCAATTGCTCAGGCCACATTGTGCCTAGGAGTTACATTTTGTTACTTTATAAATGTAAAAGAATACTATTTGATATGGGAGAAAAGAACATATCTAGTACCTTTATTAGTTATAAAGGATGAAAATGAAGACCAACAAACCCATGATTAAACTTAACAACTAGTAAACATAGAATTACCATGACCTGGCAATCCCACTACTAGGTATATGCCCCAAAGAAATGAAAGCAGTTACTTGAGCAGATATTTGCACACCAGTGTTCTTAGCAGCATAATTCACAATTGCCAAAAGATCAAAGCAACCCAAGTGTCCATCAACAGATGAATGGATAAAAAGAATGTGGTGTATATATACAATGGAATCTAATTCAGCCATACAAAGGAATGAAGTTCTGACACATGCAACAACATAGATGAACCTTGAAGACATGTTGAGTGGAATAAGCCAGGTACAAAAGGACAAATATTGTATGATCTCAATGATATGAAATAATTAGAATAAGCAAATAATTCATAAAGTAGCATAGGGAATGGGAAGTTAATGCTTAAGTTGTACAGAGTTTCTATTTGGGGTGATGGAAACTTTCGGTAAAAGATGGTGGCAATGGTAGCACAACATTATGAACATAATTCACACCTCTGAATTATATATCTGAATATGGTTAAAAGGGGAAATCTTAGGTTGTATATGTTACTGGAATAAAAATGAGAAAAACAAAACCACAGGACTGTACAACATAAACAGCAAACCTTATTGTAAACTAATGACTATAGTTAAAGTACAATCATAATAATCTTATCAATTGCAACAAAGGTAGCACACTAATGCAAGGTGTTAATGGGGGTGGTATACAGGAAAGTGTATTTTATGCATGATTTTTCTACAACTTCTCAAAAAAAAAAAAAGATTTTAAACTTGAAAACCAGGACACTAAAAAACAAAACAAAACCAGGACACTGATATCTGTTCTTCTGTCCTATCTCATTCCCATACCTCTCCCCAAAGGATAAACACAGTCCTATCTGTGCAATGTTTTGTATGTAACATTCTTTTATTTTTAAATATAGTTTAACAAAATATGTATATAAAAATATTTTTTAGTTTTGTTTGATTTGAGCTTTATAAAAACAGTATGCCACTATATACAGTCTTGAAAACAGCTTTTTTTTTTCACTCAAAACTCATCTCTAAGGGGGTGGATGTGGCTCAAATGGTTGGGCGTCCGTTTCCCATATGGAGAGACCTGGGTTTGATCCCTGGG
>JAQZBX010091408.1:0-12393 GCA_029593785.1 Cabassous unicinctus
TAAACAGAGTTCTGCAGGTCAAAAGGAAAAAACAAGAGAAAGACAGTTGGAGGAGAGTTTAAGAACAACTAAAACAGATAAGAAGAGATATAAAAACAATATATGGCATACATAAACCTAAAGAAAATATGACTAATGTAAGTAATTCCTTGACAGTAAAAACATTAAATGTTAATGGAATAAACTCAACAGTCAAGAGACAGAGATTGGCAGAATGGATAAGGAAATATGACTCATCTTTATGCTGTCTAAAAGAAACCTACCTTAGCCCCAGGGATGCAAGGAGGCTTAAAGTGAATGGTTGGAAAACAAGTCTACAAGCAAACAATAACCAAAAAAGGGCAGGAGTAGCTATACTAATATGGAACAAAATAGACTTTAAATTCAAAATTATTGTAAGAGACAAAAATGGACACTATATAGTAATAAAAGGGGTAATTCAACAAAAAGAAAGGCCAATCATAAACATTTATCTACCTAGCCAGGCACCTTAAAATTCATGAGACAAACACTGGGGAAAATGAGTGGAGAAATAGATGCCTCTACAACTATAGTGATGGATTTTAATACACCATTATCACCATTAGACAGAACATCATGACAGAGAATCAGTAAAGAAACAAAGACTTTGAGTAATATTAAACCACATGCTAGGTCACATAACAACATTCAATGAATTCAGAAAAATTGAAATTATACTAAGTAATTTCTCTGACCACAATGGAATGAAGCTGGAAATCAGTAAGTGCCAGAAAACCAGATTAGGCACAAAGATATAGAAGTTGAAAAACACATTCTTGTGTGAAACAAGGAGGAAATAGCAAAAGAAATCAGTAACTACATTGAAACAGATGAAAATGACAACACAACGTATCAAAACCTGTGGGATGCAGCAAAAGCTGTATTGAAGGGGAAATTCTAGTCATAAATGCCTGTATTAAATCAGAAGAAAGAGCTAAAATCAAAGACCTAACTGCACACCTAAAGGAATTAGAAAAAGAAGATCAAACTATACCCAAAGGAAGTAGAAAGAAGGAAATAACAAAGATTAGAGCAGAACTAAATGAAATTGAAAATAAGAAAGCTCTAAGGAAAAAAAAAATGCCGAAACTGGTTCTTTGAGAAGATTAATAAAATTGACAAAACCTTAGCTAGACTAACAAAGAAAAAAAGAGAGGCAATGCAAATATACAAAATAAGAAATGAGGAAGGAGATATCACCACTGACCCACAGAAATAAAGAGTATCGTAATAGAATACTTTGAAAAATTATATGCCAACAAGATGGACAAATTTAAAGGAAATAGACAAATTCCTAGAAACACACAAGCAGCCTTCATTGGCTAAAGAAGAATTTGATGAACTCAAGAGACCAATCAAAGTAAGGAGATAGAATTAGTCATCAAAAATCTCCCCACTAAGAAGAGCTCAGGACCAGTTGGCTTCACAGGTGAATTCTACCAAACATTCTGGAAAGAGCTAACAGCAATCTTGCTTAAACTCTTCCAAAAAATAGAAGTGGAGGGAATATTGCCTAAATCATTCTATGATGCCAGCATCACCTTAATACCAAAGCCACACAAAGATGCCATAAGAAAGGAAAATAATAGACCAATCTCCCTAATGAACCTAGATCCTAAAATCCTCAACAAAATACTTGTTAATCGAATTCAACAACAATGTATCAAAAGAATTAATCAACATGACCAAGTGGGTTTCATCACTGGATTGCAAGAATGGTTCAACATAAGAAAATAAATCAATCTAATATACCACAAAAACAGAGCAAAAGAAAAAAAAATCAAATGTTCATCTGTATAGATGCAGAAAAAGCATTTGACACATACAATACTCTTTCCTGATAAAAACACTACAAAAGATAGGAACAGAAGATAACTTCATCAACATGATAAAGGGTATATATGAAAAAACCCACAGCTGACATCATATTCAATGGATATATCCTAAAAACTTTCCCTTTAAGATTGGGAACAAGACAAGCATGCTCACTACTCCTATTTAATATTGTGTTAGAAGTATTGTCTCATGAACTTAGAGAAGAAAAAGATATAAAAGGCATCCAAATAGGAAAGGAAGAACAAAAATTTCACTATTTTCAGACAACATGATCCAGAGAAATCTACAACAATGCATCTAGAGCTTATAAATGATTTAAGTCAAGTGGCAGGTTATAAGAACAATGTGCAAAAATCAGTAGCATTTCTGAATATGAACAATGAACAACCTGATGGGGAAATTTTTTAAAAATCACATTTACAATAGAAACTAAAAAAATTAAATACCAAGGAATAAATTTAACTAAAGATGTAATGACTTCTATGCAATAAACTACAAACTGCTAAAGGAAATCAAAGAAGAGTTAAATAAATGGAAAAATATTCCCTGTTCTTGGATAGGAAGACTAAACATCAATAAGATGTCTATCCCATGCAAACTGACCTACAGATTTAACACAATCCCAATAAAAATCATTACAGCATTATTTCACTGAATCGGAAAAACTAACTGCGAAATTTATTTGGAAGAGTAAGAGGCCCTGAATAGCCAAAACATATTGAAAAAGAAAAATGAAGTTGTTGGTATCACACTACCTGACTTTAAAATATACTACAAAGCTACAGGGGTCAAAACTGTATGATATTGCTACAAGGATAGACATACTAACCAATGGAACTAAATTGAGAGTTCCGATACAGATCCTCAAGCCCTCATTTTTGTTGCAAGTAACTATGAATCCAGTCCTGCAAAGAGTAAAGTCTGGTGGTTGCTATGGGTCATGAGCGGAGGCAGAGGATGGAAGAGAATAGATGGAACAGGTGACATTTTAAGGACACTGGAAGTGTTCTACATGATCTTGCAATGATGGATACAGGCCATGTTAAGGTCCATCAAAATTTATGAATATGTATGGTCCAAAATATAAACCATAATGTAAACCACTGGCCATGGTTGGTAGATATGTTTCAGTTGTAACAAATATACCATCCACTTATAAAATGTTATTAATAGAGGAAGGGGGAAGAGCAGGAGGATGTTGGATATATGAGAGTCCCATATAATTGTTATATGACTGTGCCGTAACCTGAAACTTCTTTAAAGATGAAATGAAAAAAGTAAGACACTGGGGGTATAAATGGAAGAAAAAGTCACTATACATGAAAACAGATCTTACAATGATAAAGCCAAAATGTCCAAAAATTTTTATATTTTTAAATTATGTTTTATTATCCCAATTTTTTTATTTTTTAAAATTTTGTACATTATTTCCTATTTTGAAAACTATTATTATTTCATTTTCTTATTAATTTTATTTGGCTATTTTATTGGCTTCATTTTTGAAGAAATTTTGGATCACAAATGGGTTATGACTGTGACAGGAGAAGAATATTTCTGTGGTGAGTCACTGAAGGGGGTACATGGGAGGAGGTTCACCTGGGCATACATATAAGGGATATAAATTTGTTTAAATGTTCATGGGGCACTTTCACAGTGGGTAGGGATTCGTACAATAACCATAAGAATATTGAATTCCCATCCTCAGTAGTTCTGCCACATTTTCGGATGTATCAGCAAGAATCCCCAAAGTACAGAGGCAAAGGCTAGTAAAGGAGGATGGTCCATTAATGGAAACTTGATATTGATAACTGTGCTTATGAAACTTTACTCTTGAAATTGAAACTTAGCATAGTATTATATGGTGCCTAAGCATTTTCTCCTTGTTGCTCAAATGTGGCCTGCCTCTAAGTCAAACTCAGCATATAACTTCTCCCCGGTGTGGGACATGACTATCAGGGATGATCTTCCCTGGCACTGAGGGATTATTACCAAGCACTGAATAGTAAAGCAACTGAAAAAAGGCATTGACCAAAAGGGGCAAAAGTTAATGACAAATGAGTTTACATGGCTAAGAGACATCAAAGTGAGTTGGGAGGTCATTCGAGAGGTTACACTTATGCACGTCTCAGCAGGATCACATTGACAGCCAAATTAGACACTACTGAAAATAGCAGGGCTCCTGAGGGTCCTGGAGACATCCAGGCACTATGGTCAGGATAGATAGCTCAGAAGTTTGGTGCCTTGTCAGTGGGTCAGTGGGTTTGTACTCCCTAATGTGACAGAATTGGACTCAGTTGTGCTTTCCCTACATATGGCTCTTTGGTCCCTTCTATTTGAACCTATAGTCAGTGCTGGAATTGGTAAGTCTCTGTCCAAGAGACTTCAATCTTTGGGCTGCCCATGTGCCAGGTGGGCCTTGACCTTCAATGGAGTTGCAACACCTACTCTCAAGTTCATTGGACTCACCAGGGCAACTAACAAGGAGGTGAGGATGTACAACCACCATACCAAGGAACCAAGAGAGCCTATGACTGCAAGCAAGAGAGTCTTATCCATCAGCCATATGGGACTGAAGCCCCTTCTCAATTAGAGATGGAGTAAGCATCACCATCCCAGAATCCTCAGGATCGGGGAAAGAACTATGGACTAGAGTGGACTTACTGGTATTCTATCATAGACTTATTGTGACTCTAGCAATGGAAGAACTTATATCATTGATGTGGAAGCATTGGGCACTGGAGGCTCTGAGGTAAGGGAGAGGGAAAACAGGTGTAATACGGGGGTATTTTAGGGACTTAGGGACTGTCTTAAACTACACTGCAACAACAGATACATGCCAGTATATATCTTGAGATAACCTACAGAATTGTGTGGGGGAGAGTTTAAACTACAGTGTAAACTATAATCCATGCTTAGTGGCAATGCTCCACAATATGTTCATCAATTGCAATAATATACCACACTAATGAATGATGTTGTTAACAGGGGCAAATGTGTGTGGTGTGGGAAACGGATATATGTGAATCCCTTATATTTTTTATGTAACATTTATGTAATACAAATATCTTTAAAAAAAAAATTAAAACAGCACACAAACAAAAAGTGGGCAAAAAATCGGTACCGAATCCTTACTGACAAGATCTACTATTGGCAAATAAGCACAAACAAAAATAAGCTCAGCATCTTTTATCATTAGGGAATTGCAAAATTAAAATCACCATGATATATCAGCACAGGCCTATTAGAATAGCTAAAAACCTAAATACTGACAATAACAATTGCTGGTCAGGCTGTGGCACAATACAGTCTCTCATTCATAGTGAGAATAGAAAATGGTACGGACAGAAGATGACTTAGCAGTTTCTTGTAAAACTAAACATTGTCGTACCATATAATCCAGCAAGTGTGCTCTTAGATACATATGTGCCTTATATGAAAACTTAAGTCCCCACAAACACCATGGATGAATTTTTATAGCAGATATATTCATAATATCCAAAATCTGTAAGCAAACATGAAGTCATTCAATTGGTGAATAACCACTGTTTATATCTATACAAGGGAGTATAGCTCAGAGATTAAGAAAAAAAAAAAAGTAATGTTCCATTCAGCCAGAAAAAGAAGGAATCTCAAATGAGAACTGCTAATTGAAATAAATGAAGCTAAAAATATTATATATATATGATATCAACTCTATGACAATCTGGATAAAGCAAAATAACAGAGTCTAAATTAATGATCACTGGTTGACAGGGTTTAATGAGAGGGGAGGTGGATTGAATAGGTGAAGGACAGGTGAATATTTACAGCAGAAACTGTTCTGTATAATACTGTAATTGTAGACATATGACATTCTGCACACTACAATATATGACAGGCCCTCTCTGAAGGGGATGGGGGAAAAGTGCTGAAAGAAGTCATATTGGATATGAATCGAGTCTGAAAAATGAAGTCAATGCACACTGTGGTTAAGTAGTGTACTCTAGTTGATAAAGTTGTACCCCACCATGGTATGGGTTAACAATTCTTTACTTCTGTATCTGTATCAAACAATAAAGTCAATGAATGGCAGATGAGGGAATATCTTTCTCACTGTGGAGTGAGAGGTTACAGATATGCAAGGAAAGGAGGCTAGACTTTTTTATGTGATAATGGTTTAGAGGTAGACACATCAGTATGAACTCATTTGTAGGTCAATATAGATACAGAGGATTACATGTAGAAATGTTGATTTATATTTGTATATGCACACATATTTCCTTAGTCTTTCACCAGAGAAGGCCTAGATACCCTGGAATCAAAGAGCAGAACTTATTATTCTCCTATAGACTTTTTATTATTCCAGCAATTGAAGAACTCTTGTCATTGATGTAAAGGCAGTGGCAACCGAGATTCTGAAGGATGAGAGGGGGAAGAACAGATTCTGAGGGATGAAAGGGGGCATTTTCAGGACATTGGATATATCCTGCATGACATTGCAGTGATTGATACAGACCATTGTATGTATATTTTGTTATAACTTACAAAAATGTGCAAGACAAAGGGTAAACTGTAATTTAAACTGTAGTCCATGGTTAGGAGTAATGCTTCAATATGGGTTTATCAGTTGTACCTACTATACCACACTAATGAAGGATGTTGTTTATGTGTGTTGGGGGAGGAATTAGGGCATATGAGAATCCCTCATACTTTTTATGCAGCATTTATGTAATCTAAAGCTTCTCTAACAATAAAAAAATAATTATAATAAAATAAAATAAATTTTTAAAAGAGCTGAATTTTTGCCCAGACCTTGGATTTTAATACACCATTCTCCAATACAAAGCTTCTTGGAGAAATGGCTGACACTAGGGCTGATTCAAGAAATATGCAAGAAGAGGCTGGACCATCTCATTGTACCAGAAAGGAAGTAGGTGCTAAAACAAAACCCTCAATGATGGGGTATGTCAGAGAGACACTGGGCACAGCTGAAAGAGCTCCCATGGGAAAAATTAGAAGAAATTGAACAGAATAAATAAAATAGTATTACATCTCAACCCAAAGTATCAAATTAATGTCATGAATCCATCCTTATATAAATAAATTATTTACTAAATAAATAAAAATATTCAAATGCCTCAAGGTGAAGTATTCCAATAATTTATGCAGACGTACTCTCAAGGAGATAGAGCATAAATTCCATTCATAGGCTTTACCAAGTGACTTCTTTCCAAAGGTGACATATAGAAATGCAGAGAAATGAGGAACTTTATTCTTGGGGGGACCTCAAAACACTGTTGATCAAGGTCATTTTCAACAGTGTTAAGTCACATTGATAGGATGCACCCTGGTTATGATGTGATGAAAATGGAACTTTATAACTGGTGTCTTCCCCCAAACCACATAAAATCCCAGGCTAGGATAAGAAAAGCATCAGACAAATCTCAACTGAGGTACATTTTACAAAATGCCTCATTAGTACTCCTCAAAACTATTCAGCTCATCAAAAACAAGGATGGTTTGAGAAACTGTCCCCATTACAAAGGGAATAAAAATTCATGACAAATAAATGTAATCTGTTATCTGGATGGGTAATGTCGAGAACATGAAACCTGGTGGGGAGATGATGATGGACAATGGCCATCCCATGAAATGGAGAGAGTCTGCAGCTGCAGGCAGGATAATCCCATCCATCTTATCAATGCGATATAAGGCCCCTCTCAATTGGAAGTGGAGTGGATATCACCATCCCAGACTCCTCAGAATTGGGGGAAGAGATATGGAATAGAGTGGACTTACTGGTATTCTAGTATAGACATTTTGTGATTCATGCAATGGAAGAAAATACAACAATAATGTGGAGCGAGTGGCCACTGGAGGCTCTGGGGGCAGGGAGAGGGAAAAGCAGTTGTAATACAGGGGCCTTTTCGGGACTTGGGAATTACCCTGAGTGACATTGCAATGACAGATATAGGCCATTTTATATCATCATATAACATGCAGAACTGTGTGGGAGAGAATGTGTTCTACAATGTGAACTATGGTCCATGCTTAGTGGCAAAGCCCCAGCATGGGTATATCCATTGCAGGTGATGTACCACACTAATGAAAGATGTTTATGTGGGAGGTTGTGGGAGGTGTGGGAGGAGGGGGAACATTTATGTAATCTAACTATCTTTTTTAAAATTTTTTTAAAATTTATTAAAAAAAAAAAGAACAGGGGAACTGAGTACATGGTTATGGAAACTGCCTCTACTATCTTTGCAAATTTTATATAAATCTAACATTGTTTTAAATATTAAGTTTATTAAGAAGCGAAAATATTAGTGAAATGCAAAAGCATTGGAAACAACAAACTCTGAGCTTCATTCCTGACGTTATTACATGCCCAGGACAAGAGTATCACACAGCTGTAAGTTTCATATACTTCATCCATTAAATCAGAATAGTGAAACCAATGTCATAGAGTAATTGGAAGAAATAAGTAAAATAATGAATTAAAAAGTCAGCCATCTGCCTGGAACTAATAGTGAATATTTTTTTATACATTATGATACAACCCTGCACAGATTCACTCACCACACCTTCCCCATGCCCATTGTGCTATTTCCATCTTTCATCATCTTCCCATGGATTTTGAGAACAGAAATAGTCACAATGACCTAGAGTGAGCTTTCCAAGGGGCAAGACTTTTCACGAAATTCTATAAACCCCACACTGACTCTCCAATAACTTCAAACATAAATATACATCTTGTGAACAAAACACAAGTCTCTCTGTTATCTGGTAACTGCCAACTTGTCAAGCCTCTCATGTTCCACTTGTCCTCTCCTGCCCCTCATTGTTCACCAGTTATTAATAGCTATTTCTTAAACCTAACCACATATTATAGTTATTTTGATCCCAGCTTCCTGTCCTTGTCATCTCTTCTTGGTGAAGTTGTACCCCTTTCTCCTCTTGGAATTACTCCAATTCCTCTTTCAAGGTTTAGTACAATTACCAGGTCCCTTGTGAAGCCTTCACTATCCTTCACAGGATGAGTTCAGACTTTCTTATATTCTTCAGGAGAATATCAGAGCCACCTCAGGAAATGGCAAGTACTCATTTCTCTTTATTCCAATATATTTAGTTACAATTCCTTTAATATAAGTAACAAAGTGTTGCTAATTTCTTTATTCTCACAATAATATTTAGTGCATACCATGAAATATTTGATGAAAAAATGTTTGTTGAATAATTAAAAATTGGATGAGGTAAAATCCTCATACTATTACCACTAATTATGGTCTACTGAGTACAGTTAGTATTTTTTTCCATACACCCCCATTATTAACACAATCTGTAACAGATATTCCAAAACAATGTAAGGTGTTGGTAGAGAGTTGCACATTTGCAAGATTGGTTTGTAAGTTCACAACTTTTCTAATAAAACTGATATATATATATATGTGTGTGTCTGAAAGTGAATAAACAGATTCCTCTAACAATTGTAGAGAAAGAAGATGCAGTGTAACAATGAAAAATGTTGTTGGCAGAGGGAAGTCCCATGATTAAGAGCTAACACCAGAGAAGGCAGATTATAGGAGGAAAATATTTTACTCTACCACTATCTACTTCCACTCAGGCTTTATAAAAAGGCAGGACTTTTATTATTTTCCTTTATTCATGTATATACCCTATTGCACCTCTAAAGTACCCACCAATAAAAGAGTTACCTTAAGGCATAACACATTCCCTCAGTACCTGTCAAGATTCTGTGACTCACCTTGAAATTATAAAAGAAGGGTGGGATTTCACCAATGGAGATTCTTCCTTGAATGAGGGATGAAGTTGGAGCTTTGCTCCCAGGAAAGGCAGATAGATGGAACACTTTTCATGCCTCCAGAAGACACAATTGTGTTTTGTCATCACCAGAGATTAGTAAAATGGACTTAGGAGAAGCATTTAGAGTTTCTGTGCCTTTAGGGATATCGTTCCCACGGGCATCATTAATGAATTATTCTTTTGTCTCTCTTCTCCATGAGATATTTAATTTCTGGAGGAAAGAAAGAAAAACACAATGGAAACTTGTGCCAGTTTTGACCTTTTGGAGAGAGCTTTGGAGATCTGTGCTCATCTCTTATCCCAGTGGGTGCCTTCCTCCCAGGAGAAGGTCAACTATCTTTAAGCGTGGATTTTAATATTGCAAGATTTCCCATAATGATTTCCCTACCACTGATTCTGGAGAGAAATTCTGGATACAATAAAATATTTTGTCTCAAATCTGTCTCTTCTGGTGTTTGCTCTCATTTATGAGGCTGTCCTCTCTAAACAGGATTTCCTCTTTTCTCACTGCTTCTGTTTTCTCCCCCATAGTTATAAATATCTGTTCAACTCACTCAACTGTTTGTTTTCTCAGTCATTCAACAAATATTTATTCAGAATATTGTATGGTAAGCACTAAACTATCTTCTGGGGGTGAAGCAAGAGGTATGATATTGTGCTTGCTCTCAAACAACTCCCACTTTAAACAGGCCAAAAGACATGGAAATAAATAAATACAACACCCTAAGGTGGTATACTCAGTCCTGGTGAAATATAATTCCATATGAATGAGGATTGCCTTTTCCATTTCTGCTTAAACAATCTCTTGGGACTTTGACAAGTATTATGTGAAGCTATAGATCATTTTGTGTAGTACTGATATCTTAATACTATGAATTCTTCCTATCCATGAACACAGGATATCTTATCATTTACATATGTCTTCTCCAATTTCTTGAAACAGTATTTTCTAGTTTTTAGCGTGCAAGTCCTTCACCTCTTCAGTTAAACTTATTCCTAGGTATTTTGTTCTTTTAGATGCTATGGTGAATGATTTTTTTTCAATGACCACTTAGGAATGTTCTTCTCTTGTGGATTATTGCATGTTATTCTTGTAGCTTGCATTTGGTTGTAATCACTTATGAGTTTTCTTGTAGAAACTAGGGTAATTTTTATGTAAAGTATCATGCCATAGCTGAATACAGATTCTTTTATTTCTTCCTTTCTAATTTGTGTGCCTTTATTTAGTTTTACTGCCTAATTTCATTGGCAAGGACATCTTGTACAATACCGAATAGCAATAGTGAGAGCAGGCATCCTTGTCTTGTTTGGTACCATAGTATAAAGCTTAAAATCTTTCCGCATTCAATAGGAGATTAGCTGTGTTTTTACATATGTGCCCTTTATCATGTAGAGGAAATTACTTTCCATTCTTTTTTCCCGAGTTTTTTTTTTTGTAAAAAGGCATTGGATTTTGTCAAATGCATTTTCTGCCTAAGTTAAGATTATCATATGATTTCCACCTTCGCTGTGTTAATGTAGTCATTGATTGTTTTCTGATGTTGAACACCCTTGCATCTTTGGATGAATCCCACTTGGCCATGGTGGATACTTCTCTTAATGTCCTGGTGGATCATTTTTGCTAGTGTATTGTTGAGGAGTTTGGCTTCTATATTCGTAAGGGAAATATGTCCTTGATTTTCTTTCCTTGTTATATCTTTATATAGTTTTGTTATCACAATAACTTTAACCTATAGAATGAGTTATGAAGGGATCACTCATCTTCAAATTGGAAGAGTTTGAAAAGTATTGGATGTAATTTTTTTTGAATGTTTGACAGAATTCACCTTTGAAGCTGTCTGGATCTGGACTTCTCTTTTTGGGAAGCTTTTGATCACTGATTGAATCTGTTACCTCACTATAAGCCAGTGGAGATCTTTTTCTTCCTTGGTGAATTTAGGTAGTTGTGTGTTTCTATGAATTTTCCATTTCTTCTAGAGTATCTAGATTGATGATATACAACCATACATAGTACTCACTTAAAATTCCTTAATATCAGCACTATTTAGCAATCTCCCCAATTTCCTATTGGATTTTAGTAATTTTCATCCTCTCTTTTTTTTTCTTTTTCAACATAAATAAATCTTTGTTATTTTCTTGATCTTTTCCAAGAATCAAGTTTTAATTTCTTTGGTTGCCTCAATAGTTTTAGTCTTCTTTATTTCATTTCTCACCATCTCATCTTTTTATGTCCTTCTTTCTACTAGATATAGGTTGTCCTTCTTTGTTTAGTACCTCCAGATTTGTAGTTAGGCTATTGCCTTGTGATCTTCTTTTTTAATATAGACATCTATACCTTCAAATTTCCTTTCCCATTAAAATTCATCACTAAACTAGCCTGATATATCGAATTAATTTAGCCACAAAATAAACAATAATAGGGACCTTTTTAGGAAGAGTAGTTCAAATGCAACTGCACATTTAGCAGACTGTCAACCCTGAAGAGCTTGAGATTCTATATTAGTGAAGAGGGTTTATATGAAGATGCAACCCAAACTTCTCCCAAGTGTAAACTCTGGTAAGATATTCCTTTTTAAAAGTTGGACCCATGGAATTATAGCTGCATTCTAAAGGTTAACTATGTTTAAACACAGTAATCAAAAGTGGGTGTAAAGATACACAAAAGTCCTGACCCTACTGCTATCTTGTAAGGAAAGCCCCCTGAATGACAAGCCAGTGAACAGTCTGAAATCA
>JAQZBX010091409.1:0-12397 GCA_029593785.1 Cabassous unicinctus
TGCTCAAACCACTGAGCTACACTGGCTCCCCCCTCATTTTTAGAGAGAGTCTTACTGGATATAAAATTCTTGGTTGGCAATTGTATTATTTCAGCATTTTAAATAATCATCTCATTGCCTTCTTGCTTCCATGGTTTCTGATAAAGTATTGGCAATTAATCTTGTTTGGATTCCCTTGTACATAAAGTGTTGCTTTCTCTTGCAGCTTTCAGAACTCTCTGCTTGTCCTAGGCATTAGACAGTTTGACTTTTATGTGTCTGGGCATGGTTCTCTTCAAGTTTATCCTTTTGGGGTTTCACTGGGCTTTTTGAATGTACATATTCATGTCTTTCATTAATTTGGCAAGTTTTCTGCCATTACTTCTTTGAATATTCTCTCTTCCTCTTTCTCTCTTTTCCTGTTCATAGGAATTTGAATGATCCTTCAACTCCTTATGAAATAGATTTTTCTTCCCTCCAGTGTGCTTTATTTTATTTTATTTTTAAATAGGCAATCCTTTGCTCCAAGCTGCTGTGACTTAATTGTTTGTTAAACTGCTTTGCTGTCTGTAAACTGCTTCTGACTTCAGGGCAAGTTTTAGAAAGGTAAGCCAGAGTGGAGTTTCCTAAAACAGTCTGTCAGGTTGCCATCCAATAGATTGGCACTGACATACAGGGACCCAATGTGTACAAAGGTGTTACTCTGTTCTCTCTGGAACAGGGCCAGGGACCCACAATGGAAGTGCAGGCTGGTTCCACACTATGCTGGGGGATGCGGGGGCGGGGCACTGGAGAAGGGGAGAAGGGACCACCAAGGATTCCACAAGCTTCTCCTACCTTTTATAAAGCTGTGTTTCCTTGATTTGATACTCACCCAGTTACTGCAATGTTTTAACTGTTTTCCAGAGTTTTGCAGAAGATGGCACTGCCAGTGTTTCTGTTTGTTCAAAGATTCTGTGGGAGATAGGTTCCTTGGAGTGTCTTATACTGCCATCCTGTTTGACCAGAAGATGAAATAAATTTTTATATATTATCACCAGTGTTCCCAGGTGGAATGTCACAATGTCACAATGCGTGAGTTCCCCAGGCCACAAAGACAAATTATGTAAATTGAAACAGGGGAAGAGGACCCAAACACAAAAATGTTATGGGAAATTTTATATCTAGCTCCATCTCTGGAGAAATTATGCGTGGCAGCAGCTTTGTCTTACTTCCAATAGAGAAAAAGTGTGCCAATATTCAGTGCTTCATATGAGAAAGAAACAATTGTAATTAGATGTCCTCAGGGGCTTTTATCCCAAATTTCAGAAGAGACAGACACTTTGACCAAAGTGATTAGGTTTAGTCCACAGAAAGAGGCCATGAGATGTCTTTTTTTCCCCTGCTTTTCACAATGTTGGAGTGATCTACTGTATGCCAATATATAAAACTAAAAAGAAGGAAAGGAAAAGAAAGGGAGATGGAGAGGAAGAGAGAGAAGGAGAGGGAGAGGGAGAGGAAGAGAGGAAGGAAGAAAGGAAGGGAGGGAGGGAGGAAGCTCACCAGCAGAAAGCTGTGAAATCAGTGCAGGTGCACTATCTGGATTATTTATTAATATTTTCTTGTGCAGAAAAGAAAGCGATTTTGCTGAATAACCCTTTTTCTCTGACACCTGATTCTTGGCATTTTAATCTTTCATTCAAAGCTTTATGAAAAGTATCAATTAAATAAATGAGGAGCTAGTGAGAATCAGGGAATCTCCTGTGAACTTTGACGAAGAATTCTCTAAAAAAAATGGATTCCTGCGTTTGAAAAAAAATGAGTAGCAGCCTATTAGATATTCCTAAACAGTTCAGTGTTTAATTCAATTGCATTGTGTAACCAAGCTTATTTTGTCATGGAAATCCCCTAAGCTACTGTGGGGTAAAGTAAAGTGCATCTAAAATGTTCTGGTGGCTCATTTCCTCCTTCCTTTAGGTGTTCACCAGAAGCTGGCTTGGCTTGTTCTTTCCAGTGTGGTTATTTCCTTGGCAGGAAGCTCCCATTGTTACATAGAAGACTATATGTTCTTTGTCCTCCTTTCTCTGTAATTTGCAGAATGATATGGGGTTGGGTCCTTCTTTGGTGTAGTACCCTTGGTGTGGTCAGCTCTGCCCAGGATAACCTGACTCTTGGCAGAATGGCAAGAGGCAAGAGAAGATTGAACATTGTACTTTGCTCCTTCTGTACCTCTAAGTTTTTTCAATAACCATTGTTTTATAGTTACAGTGCATGGCACTACTGGTGCTGGAGGTCTGTGCCACCATTGTACAATAAGGGCTAGATTGCACACCTCCTTAATCAGGTCAATGGGCTCCATGTTAGTGATTATGGCAACATTCCCCTGCCACCCTGGTGTATACGGTAAATTTACAGAGCCAATATCCAGTGGTATTCTGGAGCTGTCTCTTACCCACTCATGAGAGATGACAAAGCAAAACCATAAAACTCCTAGAAGAAAATGTAGGAAAACATCTTCAAGATCTTATGGTAGGTGGTAGTTTCTTAAACATTATACCCAAAGCACAAGCAACAAAAGAAAAAATAGATAAATAGGACCTCCTCAAAATGAAACACTTTGTCAAAAGGGTGAAAAGGAAGCCAGCTCAATGGGAAAAAAACATCTGGCAATCACATATCCAATAAGGGTTTAATATCTATGATATACAAAGAGATCATACAACTCAACAATAAAAAGACAAACTACCCAATTAAAAAATGGGCAAAAGACTTGAAAAGACAATTGTCCAAAGTAGAAATATAAGTGGTGAAGAAAAACATGAAAAAATATTCAACATCACTAGCGATTAGGGAAATGCAAATCAAAGCTACAATGAGATATCATTTCACACCTATTAGACTGGCCACTATTAAAAAGTCAGAAAACTGTAAATGTTAGAGAGGATGTGGAGAGATAGGAACCCTTATTCACTGTTGGTTGAATGGTACAGCCACTGTGGAGGAATGTTTGGCTGAACATTCCTCAAAGGAAGCTGAATATAGCCTTGCCATGTTATCCAGTAATACCATTACTAGGTATACACCTAGAACTGAGAGCAGAGACATGAACAGACTTCTGCAAGCAGCATTACTCACTATTGTCAAAAGTTGGAAATAACCCAGGTGTCCATCAACTGATGAATGGATAAACAAATTGTGGTGTATATACACGATGGAATATTATGCAGCAGTAAGAAGAAATGAAGTCATGAAGCATATGACAACATGGATAAGCCTGGAGGACATTATGTTGAGTGAAGCAAGCCAGATTCAAAAGGACAAATACTGTATGATTGCACTAGTATTAACTAAATATACTGTTTAAACTCATGGAGTTAATAATTAGAATATAGGTCACCAGAAAATAGGAGGGTAGAGAATGGAAAGCTGAGGGTTAATCTGTGAAGAATTGCAAAAAAGGTTGTTTGTAAGTCTTTGGAAATGAATAGAAATGGTTAAAGCATATTACGGTGTTTGTAACTGGCAGTGTTATTGTATGGGTATGACAGTAATTGAAAAGGAAAGTCTAGAGAGAAGGAAAATGAATAGCAGCTAGGTACACCAGGCAAGCATAAAGAAATTGAGAGGTGATGAGTTTTGTTTGTTTGGTTGGTTTTTGTATATTATTATTTGAATAATGGAAGTGCTCTGGGAGTGACTGGGGTGATGAATACACAAACATGATTACACTGAATATCGTTTATTGTACTCTTTGGATGGATTTACGCTTTATTAATATGTATCAATAAAACCGGGAAAAATGTTTATAAACACAGTCGTGATTACAAATTAAATTATACAAATATCACAAATTATATATTCTACCAAGTACTCAAAACACATCACTTCCTAATTAATTTTCTACATTTCTGTACTATCTATGCTCTTGAGATTATTTGCATCTTTTGTATCTGTATGGTGGAAATATTACATAATTTTGTTCTACCACACATCTTTTTCCAAATTTGTATTCAGTGACATTATATTGCTAGGTTGAAATTGCTCATGGTAGGGGTTTTTACACCAGGCAAATTGGCAAATACTACAAATATGGGCTTTTGTTTTGTTTTCTTGAAAAGCTGATTGTTTAGCATTTAATTGCATCCCACTGAATAAACTTACCCCGAAATGGATTCTGTTGAATGTTGATGACTAAATGCCAAGAACAGAGTACTATCAACATGGCTGTTAGGCTCTGAAAATGAGGCTCCCAGGAAAGCCTTTCTCCCTCACAGAAAACAGGGCAAGCTATTTTAGTATAGAACTACAACTTAGCCATTCTTTGAGATATGTAATCAAATATAAGTTACATGCACAAACAAGGACTAACTATGAAAAAAAAAAAAAAAAAACATTTCAGTGTGGCTTTGTGTATTAGTCAGCCAAAGGGGTGCTGATGCAAAATACCAGAAATCTGGTGGCTTTTATAAAGGGTATTTATTTGGGGTAAAAGCTTACAGTTACAAGGCTTTTATAAGGGTAAAAGCTTAGAGTTACAAGTCCAACTCAAGGTTACTTCTTTACCAATCTCTGTTGCCATGTGTTGACGCAAGATGGCAGGTGACACCTGCGAGGGTTCAGCCTTTCTCTACCCTTTTAAGGCTCCGTGGGTCCAGCTTCTTCTAATCTCAGCTGTAGGCTGGCATGGGGCTCATCTTTCTTCCTGGGGCTCATTTCCTTCCGGGCTCAGTTGCTCTGGTCGCTTCACAAGGTCAGCTGTAAACTATCAGGTAAATGGCTCATATTTCTTCTCGGGGCCTCTGCAGTGTCTATGTAACTCTCTCTTTTCTCACATATCTGCTTCCATGTATCTATCTACTGTGTTCTTGATTGAGCTTCCATTTATATAGCCCACCAAGGGGGTGGGGACTCAACCCTGCATGACCTAATGACATGGTTTAATCAAAGCCTTAATCTTAACATGATTTAATCAAAGTCATCTCAGCTGAATCTAATACAATCAAAGGGTATCCCGCCCAGAGGAACAGGCCAGTTTACAAACATAATCAATATCTCTTTTTGGAATTCATAAATAATATCAAACTGCCACACTTTGTAACCCATTATCTTACTTATTTCACAACATATTTTCCTTTCCAAATATGTTTAGTTTAACACAATCAGAAATTAACCTACTAGGTAAATTGATAGAATGGCTTTGCAACCTGTCCTGG
Organism: Cabassous unicinctus; assembly: GCA_029593785.1. NCBI lineage: Eukaryota > Metazoa > Chordata > Mammalia > Cingulata > Chlamyphoridae > Cabassous > Cabassous unicinctus. The sequence continues at coordinate 5,172 of JAQZBX010091409.1, forward strand.
GGGAAAGAACAGTTTGGTTAACATGTTTTGCTACAAATAATACATTCAAAAATTATATTCTTGCATTTCCTTTCATGTCAAGATCCCTAAAGTTGTTTGGAGTTAAGTAGTCATTGCTTCTGATATGTTTTTATGCTTTAATGAAAATTTCAATTTATTCTTTCATCCAATACATACTTTAAAATGTGCAATGGGGATTCAAGAATAAATAAAGAGTAGCCCTTGCCCTCAAGTAAATTGTAGTCCAATTGGAGGAGATAGCCAAATAAACAGGAAATAGTCAAAAACAAAGTAAGTATAATGATATAAATAAAGGATGGCTTATAGGAGCTCAAGTATGGATAAATGTATCTTCACCTATATAAACTTGCTACCTCTCTTTCTCCTCTTCCTGCCTTCCTTCCATCTTTCCTTCTCTCTCTCTCTCTCTTTCTCTCCCTCTCTAGTCCACCCTCAATTCTCCTGCTGGGTAATTCCATCTAAAATGTATGGTGATATCCATTATTCCTCAGTTGCTTCATGTGGTACTGCAAAAACAAAACCAATTTTAGCATCAAGGGATATTTTCAAGTATTTTTCCTCACTAGGCAAGCTGCAAGAATGTTCAGCTGTTTTGTTGCCATGGTGAGTGGAGTTGAAGCAATATTTCCAATTTGAGAGGAAAATTGAGAAAATGAATGTTAATATGAAATAAACTAACAGTCATCATCCTTTAATGCAGTAAAGTTTAAATATGAGAGTCATCACCTCTGCCCAGACATGCAGAGTAGCATGTAATGATGCATGAAGACTTTGGGTAAGGATAACCATTTCTCCTCTTTGTAAATTCAGTTGTGAATACATCAGAAGTTATAAATTGCACTTTATTTCAATAATGAGTTTCAAATTTGGTTGTAGCAAAAAGATAATTCGTCCTGGGCACAGAGGAATTAGCTTTGGAAAAGTCCTCCAGAAATCATTACCTCCTGTTTGACTCTGGGAAATTCATAAATTTGCAGAGGTTCAGTTTCTTCACCTCCAAGAAATAAAAATAAAGAAACTAACAATACCTGTCCTTATAGAATTATTTTTGGAGTGAAAAATATTATATACTCCAAAGGCTTTGTAAACTGTAAGTTACCAGCAAAACATCTAATTTTAGCATTATCATGTGACAATACAAGTCACAAAAGTGTATTACTGATCACATTAGCAAATACAATAAACATCAAATTTTAGCTTATCAGTGAAATTGTCTCACCATTTCAGATAACCCATTCTGTACCTTTCTTTATATAGTTTGTGAGATAGGGTTGTTCTTTTGGGGACCACTATAGATATAGCTAAAAAGTCCTTTCAATAGTAAAGGGGTTTGTACAGACTAGTTCTTCAGATGACTGGGCTGCTGTTCCAATGTGAGGTTTAGCTAAGAAAGCAATAATTAGACAAAACATGGCAGATGGAACAATGTCTAAGCCAGAGCAGTGATCAGAGTAGTGACCATAACCTAAGACCCTCCAAATGAGACGTGGCTAGAAGGAGGCTGCTACCTCAGGGGCAGATTTGGATGTGGTAATGAGAGAAGGTAGAGATTTCCCAAAAGGGTAGTTGGGTCAGAAGGTTCTTGAGTTGAAAGAAATATCACTCTCCTTCCTGTCTGCATCCCAATAAGTGGCAAGACCTCCATGAAGTAGTGGTGGTGGTGGTAGGGAGAACCCAGGTCTTTTGAGAAGCTGCACACACAGCCCTGTAGCACCAGGTGTGGTCAGAATTCTGTGACTCAAGGAACAGCAGAGTTGTCAGTCTTTAAAGGACTATAAGCAAGGAAGTAAAACCAGCTGGGCCATCGCTCTGAAAAGATCACATAATAAGTTTTAAAGGTTATTAGACCTTAGGCAATAGGAGGGGTTCCCTAAGATGAATGAGATTGGATCTCCCACCAGACCAGTGGCATGAGGTCTCAGAACAGAATTTAACTAGATGTAAAGAAAATTTAGAGGAATAAGTGTGCAGGCAAAAAAATGGCATAGCAGGAAACTTTACAAATTACCCCCTCCAGAATAATGAAAAAAAAAAAAAGAGAGAGAGAGAGAGAGAGAGAGAGACTAGAATTAACTAGGTGGTAAACCAAAAACCAGAATGGACATTTAGAACAACTACAGCAGTGCTTAAGGAAGAGAGTGGCTGCCGAGGAAGCTCAGCTTTTGTAAGTGAAAACACAAACCGGTAACCAGCCCTTATTTCTCAGCCCTGGCAACAGCTGAGGAAACAAGTGCAGCTGCAGCTACACAGCCCAGATGTTGGGAGCAACCAGGATTTTAGGGGCCAGGACTGGCAAAGGAAACCTCCTCCTCTAAAAGTTGGGGTTGAATGTTGAGTATCAAGGTCGGTCCAGGGGATCTCTGAGGCACCGGTGTGGAAAGTAGACTCAGTTTCAGCCCTCTGAGCAGAACCTCCAGCCTCCCACCAGCACCTACCTGGACTTAAGCGCTAGTGCACCTTCTTTGGCTGTCTTTTTCCTTCTATGTGTAGGTGTTTCCTGGTCTGGCAGATCCCTGAGGGCACAGAGGACTCTGGCCTTGCTTTCAGCCCTCTATGCAGCAGCAGCTACCAGCCTCACACCAACACACCAGCATCTACCATGACCTAAGAGTCAGCAAACCACTTTCTTTCCCTACCTCCCTCCCTTCCTTCCTTCCTAGGCTTGTTTTCTTTCTAGGTTATGTATTTTCAGGTCTCACAGATCACTGAGGAATGACCACGTTTTGGCCTCAAAAGCAACAGCTTCTGGCTTCCCACCAGCGAGTAACAAGAGACTTGGAGAGGCACTACACATTATTCTTTTCCTTGTTTTTTTTGTGTGTGTGTGTGAGTGTGTGTGTGAGTGTTTTTATCTGTTTGTTAGTATTTTCTTTTCTTTTTTCCTCTCTTTCTTTCTTCCTATTTTTTTCTTCTTGTTCTTAGTCTGTCAAACTGAAGAGTGGGAAAATTAGATTTCCAAGGTGTCAAAATATGACTCAGAATGTCCAGTTCTCAACAAATACTTACAAAACACACAAGCACACAAGAAGACAGGAAAGTATGACCCAGACACAGGAAAAAAAAAGAGTTCAATGGGAAATATTCTGGAGGAACTGCAGACCCTGGAATTACTGATTAAAAATCTCAACACAACTCTCATAAATCAGATCAATGAAAATAAAGGAAACCATGGACAAAGAACTTAATGAAATCTGTAAAACAATGTATGAAAAAATGAGAATTTCAGTATTGAGATAGAAATTATAATGAAGCACCAAGGAAATCTTGGAAGTCAAAAGTCCAATAATTGAAGTAAAAAATTTGGTAGAGTGTTCAAGAGCAGATTGGAGGAGTCAGAAGAATGGATCAGGTGAACCTGAAGACAAGGCAATTGAAATTGTCTAGTTTGCGACACAGATAGGAAAAAAGAAGGGAAAAAAATGAGCAGAGACTGAGGAACCTGTGGGACACTATCAAGCATACCAATATACACATCATAGGAGTTTCAGGAGAAGAGAAAAATAAAGGGCCTGAAAAATATATTTGAATAAGTTATGGCAGAAAACTTCCCAAGTCAGATGAAAGATATGAAAATATAAATCTATCTTAGTCTGCCAAAGGCTGCCAATGCAATATACCAGAAATGGGTTGACTTTTATCATGGGGATTTTATTATATTAAAAGCTTACAGTTTGAAGCTGTGAAAATGTCCAAATCAAGGCATCATCAGAGATGGTTTCTCACTAAAGTTCGACTGCTAGCCGATCTTTAAGTCCTGCCATGTGGCAAGGCAAGATGGTGGGTTTGCTGGTCTCTACTTTCTCCTTGAGCTCAGCTGTGGGCAATCTGGCAACTCTCCCTGAACCTCATCTCCTTGAGCATCTTGGGGCTTCTCTTTCTGCTGCTGTAGGTGAACCTGGTGTCTTCTCTCTCACGTGGCAGGGTCAAAATGGCAGAGCTCCCTTTCTCTGTGTCTCTTTGCTTTCAGTTCTCAGTATATATAAGACTCCAGTGAGAGGGCAGAGACCCAACCTGCATCACACCTCACTGACATAGTCCAATCAAAAGGCCTTACAATCTAATCAAGTGATATAATCAAAGGTCCTATAACTGAATTTAATGCAATCAAAGGTTCCCATACCCACAGTAATGGATTAGGTCAGGAATATACCTTTTCTGGGATTCACAAAAATTCACACTTTCACAAAATCCAAGATGTTCAATGAACACAAGCAGGATGAACCCCAATAGATCTACACTGAGACATATTGTGATCAAATTCTCCAATGCCAAGGACAAAAACAAAGTCTTAAAATAAACTGGAATATTAAAATAAACTCCATTTTCAGTAGCATATTCCATAAGCCACTAAAAATCATCCAAATAAATTTAATGAATAATGTATAAGAAATTATTGGGAGAAATTAAGAGAGATATATAATGTTCATGAATTGGAATACTTGACAGTAATAAGATGTCCATTATCTTCAAATTTATCTTTTGAGCCACAATATCCCCATCAAAATCCAAGAAGCCTATTTTGGGTAGAAATTCACAAGTTTGTTCTAAAAGGTTCATGGAAATGCAAAGGACTAGAATAGTCAAAAACATTTTGAAAAGAATAATACATTTAGAGAAGTTACCCTACCTAATTTTAAAACTTACTACAAAGTTATAATATACAAGACAGTTTGGTATTGGTATAAAGATAGATGATAGATAATTTGAACAAAATAGAGAGTTCAGAATTAAACTTCAGAGTCAATTGATATTCAACAAATGTGTCAACATAATTCAATGAGAAAGACAGGTTTTCAAGTAAATGGTCTTGTAACAACCAAATAGTTTTGTGTGAAAAAATTAACCTTGATTTTTATCTTGCACCATACATAAAAATTCATTTGACATGTATCAAAGACATAAATATAAAACTAAAATAACAAAATTTCTAGAGAGCAAATAGAAGGAAATTTTTGTACCCTTGAAGTTATCAAAGATTTCTTAGAAAAAATGCTATTAATCTTAAAAGAAAAATGTAGATAAATTTGACTTGATCAAGATTTAAATATTTTGCTCTTCAAAAGATTATTTTGAAAATGAAGATTCAAGTCAAATTTGGAGAAAATATCTTTAATACATATATTTGTTTAAAAAAAAAACTTATCTCCAGGGAACTTTCTGGAGTGATAGAAATATTCATACCTTGAATGGAATGATAGTTACATAGTTGCATATATTTGCCAATACTCATCTAATTATAATATACTTAAATATTTCCATTATTTGTAAATTAAACTTTATAAAGTTAAAATTAAATAATGAATGTGAAATAGAGAGATGTTCAGATATATACTGAGAGAATTTGTTAACTGATTCTGCTATAAACATATGCCAAAAGAAGTTCTTCAGGCTGAAAGAAAATGCTAACAGGCAAAAACTCAGATCTTCAGGAAGGAAAAGAACATTAGGGATATAGTAAATATGTGGGAAATATAAAATATTATATTTTTCTACCATTGTTTCTTGAAACAAAATTATCAGTTTAAAATTATATAAAAGCATATCATGGGATTTATAGCAAATTAAAAAGTGATTACATTTATATGTAAATATATACACACATACATATATGTATGTATATATGTGTGAATATATATATATATGACTTTATACAACACATATTTACTGTTAAAAGTTTCTGGTGTTTTACATAAAGTTGTCAAATATCAATTATAAGTTAAATATACATAATATAATCTTTAGCACAGCCACTAAAGCATTATAAAAAGGGTAAGCTAAAAAGGCAAATGAATAATTAAAATGAAATACTATAATATATAATAATATAATTTGTTAACCAAAAAGAAATCAGAAAAAGTAGAGAAAAAAAAATAGATGAGAAAATAAACAATAAACAATATTAATAATTGGCCAAAATCCAGCCATATCAATAATTATTAAAAATGTAAATGTATTAGTAACACCCCAATTAAAAGGAGGACATTGTCAGACTGAATAAAAAGCAAGAACTACATCTCTTTATGCCAAGTGATGGGCTTTAATTACATATACAGATATTTCTAATATAAAAGGGTAGGCAAAGATAAAACATGCAAACTGCAAGCATAAAGGTGGAGAGTGTCTATTAATACTATTTTGCAATTATTAAGTGTTTATTTCTGCTTTAGTCTTTATTTATTATTTCTGTTTAGTCTTTTTTTCTACTTTATTTTCTCCAATCTTTGGCTTGCCTTTTTGTTTTCTTAGTAGTATCTTTTGATCAATTCAATTTTACATATTCTTTATTTTATGTTTAGCATTTTTCATGTCCTGTCTAATAAATCTTTGCTCCCTCCAAAGTTGTGAAGATATCTTTTTATATTTTCTTCTAAATGCTGTACAATTTCAGTTTTACCTTTAAGTCTATAACCATCTCAAGATTATTTTTGTGAAGTGTGAGATAATGATACAGATTCATGATTTTTCATGAAGATAATTTTTTCAAAGCACTTTTTGTTGACAAGACTTTCTTTTTCCTACACTATTAGCACTAGAATGTTTTTCCTAAATCAACTGAGGATCTATTTCTATTCTATATATTTTGCTTCATTGAACAATTTGTCTTTCCTCAAGTAAAGACCACATTGTCTTAATAATTGTAGCTTTTACAGTAAGTCTTATGCTCAGGCAGTGTAAGTCTTCCAACTTTTTTCTTTTTCTTCTGTATTTTCTTGACTATTTTAGATCACTTCATTTCCCATATTTTATAATTAATGTGTAAATTTCTAAAACAAGCTTTTTGTGGTTTTGATAGAAATTGCTTTGAAACTCTAAATCAATTGGGGGACAACTGACATTTTTAAAATATTGGTTCTTATTTATAAAAATTACAAAACTCTCTATAGATTTTAGGTTGCCTTTAATTTCAAGATTTGTGATTTTCAGTTTAGATCTTGTGCAAATTTTATTTATTTCTATATATTTGATATTTATTGAAGGTATTTTAAATAGCATTTTAAATTTCTCTTCCACTTGTTACTAAAACTAGAAATACAATTAAATTTTATCTTGACCTTCTATCCTTGACCCTTGCTAACCTTACTTATTTATTCTATTAGATTTTTTAAATTTCATAATTTTCTACATATAGATTCATGTCCTCTGACTAAAGACAGTTTTATAGCTTCCTTTCCAATGCTAATACTTTTTTAAAAATTATTGCACAG
>JAQZBX010091410.1:0-12390 GCA_029593785.1 Cabassous unicinctus
TTTGTTGTAAGTGAAAAGAAGGGGATAGCTGCCAAGGTAACGGGTATATTGTTTAATTTTGAAAACTGAACAAGCCAGTGCTGAGGCATAACATTACATAAAAGCAATGTATTTACAATGATAATGAGTGAAGAAAGCACATAGCAGCCAAACAAACGGTAACCCTAACACTAACCCTAACCCTAAACCTAAACCTAACCCTAAGACTAACAGTAACCTACCTAATCACAACCCTGATATTAAACCTAACCCTAACCCTAACCTAACCTAAACTTAAACCTAAACCTAAAATGAAATGTAAACCTAACCTTAAGCTTATCCCTAATCCTAAACCACTGCATTGGCTTAGAATAAAATAAATGCCGTGAGTTCACATGGGAATGAAAGGAAGTGCATAGAAGCTGAACAAGCCCTTACCCGAACTCTAAACTTAAACCTAACCCAAACCATAACCTTAACTCTAAACCCTAAACCTAACCTTAACCCTAAACCTAACCCTAACTCTAACAAAACCCTAAGCCTAAGTTAACCCTAAGCCTAACTTTACCCTATCTCTAAACCTAACCATAACATTAACCTAAACCTAAACCTAACCATAACTATAACCTAAAACTAACCTTAACCTTACACTAACCCTAAAAACTAACCCTAACCATAAACTAATCCTAAGCCTAACTTTAACCCTAAAGCTAACCCTAACCTAAACCTAACCCTATCCCTAATCTGAAACCTAACCCTAACCCTTGCACTAACCTAACCAGAACCCTAACCCTAAACCTAACCCTAACACTTATCTAAACCTAACCGTAAACATAAACCTAAACCTAACCCTAAACTTAACCCTAAACCTATCCTTAAACTTACCCTAACCATAACCCTAAAACTTACCCTGAACCTGACCATAAATCTAACCCTAACAATAAACCTAATGCTAAACATATACCCTAAATCTACCCTAAACCTAACCCTAACCCTAACACTAACATTAACCAAACCCTAAACCTAACACTGAACTTGACCCTGAACCTAACCCTTACCCTAACCCTAACACTAACCTTAACCTAACCCTAAACATAACCCTAACAATAACCCTAAACCTAAGCCTATCCCTAACTCTAAAAAACTGCATTGGCTTAGAATTAGGTAAAAGCTCTGTGTTCTCATGTGAGTGAAAGTAAGTGCATAGCAGCCAAACAAACCTTAATCCTAACCCTAACACTAACCCTAAGCTTAACCCTAACCTAATACCCTAACCCTAAACTTAACCCTAACCCTTGCCAAAAGCCTAACCCTAACTCTAGCCCTGACCTAACCCTAAACCCTAAACCTAAATTAACTCGAAACATAACCGTAATTCTAACCTTAACCCTATATCCTAACCATAGGATATATAACCCTATATCCTAACCTTTACCCTAACCCAAAACTAAGCCTAACCCTAATCCAAACCTAAACTATCCCTAACCCTAACACTAACCCTAACACTAAGCTAACCCTAAAAGTAACCTAACCCTAACCCTAAATAAACTTAAACCTAAACTTAATCCTAACCCTAATCCTGACCTAAGTCTAACCCTAATTCCTACCTTAAAAACTATGCCTAACCCTAACCTAACCCTAACCTTAACACTAAAACTAATGCTATCCTTAACCCTAACCCCTACCATAACCTTAATCAAACCCTAAGGCTAACACTAACACTATTCCTAACTCTAAACCTAACAAAAATGTTAACCATAACGCTAAACAAACCCTAACCCTAACCCTAACCAAACTCTAACCCAATTCCTTACCCTAACCCTAAACCTAACCCAAAATCTATCCCTAAACTGAACCACTGCTATGGCTTAAAATTATGTAAAAGCGGTGTGTTCACATATGAGTGAAAGCAAATGCATTGGAGTAAAGAAAATACCAACCCTAACCCTAACCATAACCATAGCCACAAACCCTATCCCTAAACTTAACACTAGCTCTAACCTTAACCATAACCTAAACCATACCCTAACCTAAACCTAGCTATAACCCTAAGCCTAACCCTAATCCTAACCCTTAACCATAGCTCAAAACTTAACCTTAATCTTAACCCTAAAACTAACACTAACCTACCCTTAAACCCAATCTTACACTTAACCTAAACCCTAACCCTGGCCTAAACTTAACCTTAACCCTAACCCTAACCCTACGATTAAACTAATCCTAAGCCTAACACTGAACTTGAACTTGACCCTAACCCTTACCCTAACCCTAACCCTAAACTAACCCTAACCCTAAACCTAACGCTAACACTAGCCCTAAACCTAAGCCTATCCCTAACCCTAAAAAACTGCATTGGGTTAGAATTAGGTAAAAGCCCTGTGTTCTCACGTGAGTGAAAGCAATTTCATAGCAGCCAAACAAACCTTAATCCTAACACTAACACTAAACATAACCATAACCCTAACACTTACACTAACCCTAAACTTAACCCAACACTTGCCCTAACCCTAACCCTAACTTTCAATTAACCTAACACTAAACCTTAAACATAAATAAACTCCAAATATAAACTTAACCCTAACCGTAACCGTAATCCTAACCCTAAATCCTAACAATAACCTAACTCTAACACTAACTCTAAACCTCAGCATAACACTAACCCCAATCCAAATCTAAACTCTCCCTAACCCTAACATTAACCCTAACACTAACCTAATCTTTACACTAACCTAAACCTATACCTAACACTTACCTAAACCTAACCCTAAACCTAAAACTTACCCTAACCCTGACCTAAGTCTAACCCTAACTCTTACCTAAAACTATCCCTAACGCTAATCTAACCATAACCTTAACACTAAAACTTATGCAATCCCTAACCCTTACTCTTACATTTACCCTAATCAAAATCTTGCCCTAACACTAACCCTAAACCTAACTCTAACCCTAACATTAAACCTAACCATAACGCTAATCAAACCTTAACCCTAACACTAACCTAACCCAAACCTAATCCTAACCCTAACTCTAACCAAAATCTATCACTAAACTAAACCACTGCTTTCATTTAGTATTATGTAAAAGCGGTGTGTTCACATGTGTGTGAAAGCAAATGCATTTCAGCCAAAAAAATCCTTAACCCCAACCCTACCCCTACCCCTAAACCTAAACCCTATCCCTAAACTTAACCCTAACTCTAACTTTACCATAACCTAACACAAACTCTAACCTAACCCTAACTATAACCTTAACCCTAACACTAACCCTAACCCTAAACCCTAAACCTAAACTTAACCTTAACCATAAACTTAACACTAACCTACCCCTAACCCTAACCAAATCCTAACAATAACTCTAGACCTAACCTTAACCCTAACTTATCCCTAACCCTAACTCTAACCCTAAACCTAATGCTAACCTAACCCTAACCCTAAACCTTACCGTAAACCTAACCCAAACCTTAACCTTAACCTAATCCTAACTTTAACCTTAACCTAACCCTAACGTAACCATAAACCTAACCCTAACTGTAACCCTAAAATCTAACACTAACCTGAATCTATCGCTGACCTTAACACTAATCCTAACATTTACCCTAACCCTAATCATTATCCTAAACCTAACCCTAACCCTAACTTTAACCTTAACCTAACCCTAATGTAACCATAAACCTAACCCTAACGGTATCCCTAAAATCTAACACTAACCTTAATCTATTGCTGAACCTAGCACAAACCCTAACATTTACCCTAACCCTAACAATTATCCTAAACCTAACCCTAACCCTAACCCTAATCCTAACCTAACTCTAAACATAACCATAAAACTAACCCTATCCTTAAAAACTAACCCCAACTCTAATCTCACCTTAACCCTAACACTAGCTCTAACCCTAAACCAAACCCTAACCCTTACCCTAAACCGAACCTTAACCCTAAACCTAACCCTAATGCTAACACTAACCTAACCCTAACCCTTACCCTAACACTAACTCTAATCTAAAACAAGCCCTAACCCAACCCTAACCCTACACACACATAATCCATCATTGACATAAACCTTAAACCTAATTCTAACCATATCACTTACCCTAACCCTAAACCTGACCCTAATCCTAACCAAACCCTTACGGTAACCCTTAACCTAACCCTAACACTATTCTTTTAAATTTGTAGTATCTAATGCATTCATACGGGAAACCAGTGTCTTGAAGTTGATTGTAAGTGAATAAACATGCAAAACAGGGAATGAAACCAGTTTCTTTTTTCATTTTCTAGAAAAAAGAACTCTCTGCCTTCAGCAAGTATTAGGGAAAGCCGTGATTTCAAGTTGATTGTAAGTGAAAACTCATGCATAGCTGGGTAAGAAACAAGAATCTCACTTAGATTTCAAAAGTGAAAATATTACAAATTTGGCAAAGTAAAAGAGTTGTTTTGACATTCGTTGTATTTGAAAACAAGGGCATAGTTGCCAATATAATGAGTATATTGCTTAGTTTTGAAAACTGAAGAAACCAGTGCTTTGGCATGGCATTAGGGTAAAGCAGTGTTTTTATACTGATAGTGAGTGAAATCAAGTGCATAGCAGCGAAACAAACAAGTATCTTACTTAACATTCAGAGCTGAATTAACTCCTGCATTCACAGCATATTAGGTAAAATCAGTGTTTAGAAGAAGATTTTAAGTGAAAACACATGAATAGCTACAAATAATACAGAAGTCTTATTTAGTTTTGTAAAGTGAAAAAACTGCTGCTTTGGCTTAACATTAGGTAAAAGCCGTGTGTAGACATATGAGTGAAAGCAAGTGCTAAACAGCCTAACAAACCCAACCCTAAACCTAACCTTAACCTAACCCTTTCCCAAAACACTAACCCTAACCCCAACCCTAACACTAACCCTAACCTTAACCTAAACTTAAACCTAAACATAACCCTAACCTTAACACTGACCCTAAACTTAACCCTAGTTCTAACCCTAAACTAAACCCTAAACTTAAAGCTTAACCTTAACCTCATGCTAAACCTAACCCTAACCCTAACCCTAAACCCTAACCATAACCTAACTGTAACCCTAACCCTAACCCTAAACCTATCCCTAATCCTGACCCTAACCATCCCTAACCCTAAACCGAACCTAACCCTAACCTTAAACCTAACCTTAAACCTAAGCCTAACCCTAACCTTAAACCAGTCCATTGTCTTAGCATTAGGTAAAAGCCATTTGTTCACATGTGTGAAGGCAAGTGAATAGCAGTCAAACTCTAACACTAACCCTAACGTTAACCATAACACTAACCCTAAAACCTTACTCTAACCATAAAAATTACCCTAAACCTTGCCCTAACCTAAACCCTAAACCTAACACTAACCATTAGCTTTACACTCACCCTAACGCTAACCCTAACACTAACCCAAACCCTAACCTGATCTTAACCTTTATCTTAACCCTAAACCTAACCCTAACACTAAACTTTCTAATTTGAAGTTCCTAATGCATTCACAGAGAGTTACGTGAAACTGCTGTATGGAAGTTCGTAGTAAGTGAATACAAATGCAAAGCAGGAAATTAAACAAGTTTCTTTTTTCATTTTCTCAACCAAAAAACTCACTAAATTCAGCCAGCCTTAGGGAAAAGAATTGATTTCAAGTTGATTGTAAGTGAAAACCTGTGCATAGCACCATAAGAAACCTGAATCTTACATAGATTTCAAAAGTGAAGAAACTGCAGCATTGGCATAGTGATAAGAGTGTTTGATATTTGTTGTAATTGAAAACAAGGCAGAGCTGCCAATGTAATGAGTATTTTATTTAGTTTTGAAAACTGAAGCAACAAGTGCTTTGGCATAACATTACGTACAAGCAGTGTATTTACATTGATAATTAGTGAAGAAAGCACATAGCAGTCAAACAAACCTTAACCCTAACACTAAACCTAACCCTAACCCTAACCCTAACCCTAACACTAACACTAAACTAATCATAAACCTGACACTAAATTTAACCCTAACCCTAAACCTAAACTAACCACAAAACCTATTCTAACACTAAAACTAAATCGAACCTGAAGCCTATCCCTAAACTTAACCACTGCATTGGCTTATAAATAAATAAATGCCGTGAGTTCACATGGAAATGAAAGGAAGTTCATAGAAGCCAAACAAACCCTTACCCAAACCTTAAACCTAACTCGTACCCTAACCTTAACCCTAAACCCTTAACATAACCTTAACCTTAACTCTAACCCTAATTCGAACCTAACCGTAAGCCTACCTTAACCTTAACCAAAAAACTTAACAATAACTGAACACTAAACTTAACTTTAACCCTAACCGTAACCTAACCCTAACTGTAACCCTAAACCTAACCCTAAAACTAACCATAATCTTAAAATAATACTAAGCCTAACTGTAACCCTAACACTAACCATAACCTAACCCTAAACCTATCCCTAATTCTAAACCTAAGCCTAACCGTTATGCTAACCTAACCATAACCCTAACGTAAATCCAACCCTAACCCTAATCTAGCCCTAACCTTAACCATGAACCTAACACTAAACCTAAACTGAACCCTAACCATAACCATAATCTTACCCTAACCATAACCCTAACTCTAACACTAATCCTAACCCTAAACTTACCCTAAACCTAACCGCTAATGCTACCCTAAACCTAACCATATCCCTAACCCAAACATTAAACTAACCCTAACCCTAAACCTAAACCTACCCTTAACCCTAAAACCTAAACCTAACCCTAAACTTAATGATAACCTTATCCCTAACCTAACCCTAATCTTAACCTAAACCTAATTCTAAGCCTAACTCTAAACTTGACCTAACCCTAACCCTAACCCTAAACCTAATCAAAAACAATCCTTAAACCTAACCCTAAACCTAACCCTATACCTAACCCAACCTTAACCAAAAACCTAATCCTAACACTAACCCTAACCATAACCATAAACATAACCATTACAGTATCCCTAACCCTAACACTTACACTAAACCTAACCCTTACATTAACCCTAACCCTAATCCCAAACTTTAGCCTAATCCTAACCCTTAATCTAACTCTTGCCCTAACCCAAACACTAAACATATCCCTAACCCTAACCCTAACCCTAACCCTAACCCTAACCCTAACCTTAAACCACTCCATTGACTTAGCATTAGGTAAAAGCCAGGTGTTCACATCTGTGTGAAAGCAAGTGCATAGCAGCCAAACTCTGACACTAACCCTAACCCTAAATATAACACTAAACCTAAAGCCTAACCCTAACCCTAACCCTTACACTAACCCTAACCCTAACGCTAAACTTAACCCTTACCCATATCATAACATAACCCTAACCCTAACCTTAACCCTAATCTAACACTTACCCTAACCCTAAACCTAACCCTAATCCTAAACTTAATCCTAATCCTAACCATAACCTAACCCTAACCATAACCCTAAACCTAACCCTGACTCTGACCCTAACCCTAACCCTAACCCTAATCTAACCCTAAACCAAAATCCTACCCATACCCTAAAACTATCCCTAAAACTAACCATAACCTTAGCACTACCCTAACCCTAAGTCTAACCCTGAACTTGACCCTGACCCTAAATCTAACCCTAACCCTAACCCTATCCCTAATCATAACTTAACCCTAACCCCAAACCTAACCTTAACCCTAAACCTAACCCTAACCCTAATCCTAAACAAAACCCTAACCCTAAAAACTAATCCTAACCCTAATCTATTTCTAACCATTGAATTAACTCTAAACCTTACATTAACCCTAATCCTTTCCCTAACCCTAACCCTAACCCTAATATAGACATAACCATAACCTAACACATTTTAACCCTAACCCTAACCCTAACCCTATACCTAAACATAACCCAACCGTAACACATACCCTAATCTTAACACTTATCCTAACCCTAACCTAACCCTAACACTAAACCAACCCTAACCCTTACCCTAACCTTTAAATTTTGACGTATCTAATGTATTCACAGAGAGTTAGGTGAAACCAGTGTCTAGAAGTTGATTGTAAGTAAAAACACAGTCAAAGCAGACAATGAAACAAGCTTCTTTTTTGGTATTCTAAATCGAAGAACTAAGTGCATTTACCCACCATTAGGGAAAATCAGTGTTTTCAAGTTGTTTTTAAGTGAAAATATGTGCATAGCTGTGTAACAAACAAGAATTTTCTTAGATATAAAAAGTGATAAAACTGCAGCATTGGCATAGTGAAAGCCATGTTTGACATTCGCTATATGTGAAAGCAAGGGCATAGCAGCCAAGGAAATGAGTATATTGCTTAGTTTGGAAAACTGAAGAAACCAATGCTTTGGCAAAACTTTAGGTAAAAGCAGTGAACTTACATTGATAATGCGTGAAAGAAAGCACATAGCAGCCAAACAAACAAGTATCTTACTTAATTTTAAAAGTTGAATTAAGTCCAGCATTCACACCGTGTTAGGTAAAACCAGTGACTTGAAGATGATTTTAAGTGAAAACACAGGCATAGCAGCTATTAAAAAAGAAATATTATTTAGGTTTGAAATGTGAAGAAACCACTGCCATGGATAAGCATTAGGGAAAAGCCGTGTTTTGATGTATGAGTGAAAGCAAGTGCATAGCAGCCAAACAAACTCTAAACTTAGCCCTAACCATAACCCTACCCTTAACCCTAACCCTAACCCAATCCCTAATCCTAAACCCTAAACCTAAACTTAACCCTAACCCTATCCCAAATTTAACCCTAACCTTAACCTAAAACTAATTTAACCCTAGCCCTAACCTGACTTAAACCTAACACTAACCATAAACTTATCCGAACCCTAACCCTAACCTAAACACTAACCCTAATCTAACCCTAATCCTAACACTAACCCTAACCGTAATCTAACACAATCCTTAAAACTAACGCTAACCCTAACCCTATCCCTAAGCGAAACCTAGCCGAAAACCTAACCCAAAGCCTAACCCTAACGTTAAATGAACCATAAACCTATCCCTAACCCTAACCATAAATGTAACCCTTACAATAACCCTAACCCTAAACCTAACACTAACCCTAACCCTTACAATAACCTTAAACCTAATCAAAACCCTAAACATAACTCTAGCGCCAAACCAAAGCCTGATCCTAAGCCTAACCCTAGCACTTACCCTAACCTAAATACTAAACTTATCCCTAACCTTAACCCTAACCCAAACCCTAAACCACTCCATTGACTTAGCATTAGGTAAAAGCCATGTGTTCACATGTGTGTTAAAGCAAGTGCATAGCAGCCAAACTCTAAAACTAACACAAACCCTAACTATAACACTAACATTAAAGCCTAGACATAACCCTAACCCTAAAACATACCATAACCCTAAACCTATACCTAACCCATACCATAACTTAACCCTAATACTAACCCTAACCCTAACCCTATCCCTTATCTAACTCTATCCCTAACCCTAAACCTAACCCTAACCCTAAACTTAATCCTAACCCTAACTCTAAACTATCCCTATACATAATCTTAACCCCAACCATGACTCTGACCCTAACACTAACCCTAAACCTAACCCTAAGCCTAACCCTAACACTAATCTAAACCTAAACCTAAATCCTACGGCTACCCTAAACCTAGTCCTAACCCTAAACATAACCCAAACACTAACCTAAACCCAAACCTAAACTTGAACTTGAACTTAACCCTAAACCTAATCATAACTCTAAACCTAAACTTAATCATAGATTAACCCTAACCCTAAACCTAACCTTAACCCACACCCTAACCCTAAACCTAAGCCAATTCCTAAGCCTAAAAAACTGCATTGGCTTAGCATTAGGTAAAAAGGCTGTGTTCTCATGTGAGCGAAAGCAAGTGCAAAGCAGCCAAACAAAACTTAATCCAAACCCTAATACTAACCCTAACCCTAACTCTAACCGTAACCATAACCCTAACCTTAAACCTAACCATAAATATAACAGTAACACTTGCCCTAATCTATTGCTTACACAAAAATTAACTCTAAACCTTAGCCTAACCCTAACCCTTTCCCTAACCCTATCCCTAACCCTAACCCTTATCTAACCATAATCCTAACCATTAACATAACCTAACACACACCTTAACCCTAAATCTAAACCCTAACCTAATCCTAACCATAACACTTAATCAAACCCTAACACTAACTCAAATAGAACACTAACCCTAATCCTAATCCTAACACTAACCCTAAGCCTATCCCTAAACCTAAACCACTGCATTGGTTTAGCATTAGGGAAAAACCGTGTGTTCAATTGGGAAAGAAAGCAAGGGCATAGAAGCCAAACAATCCCTAGCACTAACCGTTACCATAACGCTAACCCTAACCCTAACATAACCCTAACCATAATCCTAACTGAAAAACACTAACCCTAATGTAAACCTAACCCTAATCCTAACCCTAACCATAACCATAACTGAACCCTAACTGTAATACTAACCCTAACCCCAAAACTAACCCTAATGCTAAACTAACCAAACCCTAACCCTAACTGTAACCCTAACCCTAACCCTAACCTAATCTTAACCCTAAAAATAATCCTAACCCTAAACCTAAAAATTCCCCCTTACCTTAAACTAACACAAACCCTAACAATAACCCTAACCCTATCATTAACCATAACCACAACCCTAATTCTTACACGAACCCTAACAATATCCCTAACCCAAAGCTAACCTAATCCTCACCCTTACCTTCACCCAATCTAACACAAAATTGAACCCAAACCCTAACCTTAACCTAAACTAACCCTAACCCTAACCATAAACCTAACATTAACCCTTAGCCTAACCCTAACCTTAACACTCACCCTGACACTTACACAAACCATAAACCTAACACGAGCCCTAATCCTAAAGGTAATATTAACCCAATCCTAAACCGAAGACTAAACCTAACACTGCCCATAAACCTAACCGTTACCCAACCCTAACCCAAACCCTAACCATAATTTAACCCTTATATTATCGCAAACCCTAATCCAAATGTAATACAAACCTCAACCATAAAGCTATCCCTAACCCTAACCTTAACCCAACCCTAACCCAAAACCTTACCCTAACCCTAACCCTTACATAACCCTAAACCTAACCTAACCCTAAACCTAACCCTTACCCTAGCCCTAAACATGAGCTGAACACTAATCCTAAGCTTTACAGTAACCCTATCCCTAATGATAACCCTAAAACTAACTCTAGCACAATCAAAATCGTAACCCTAACCTTAAACCTAACCCTAAACCTCACCTTTCAAATTTGAAGTATCTAATGCATTCACAGAGAGTTAGGTGAAAACAGTGTCTTGAAGTTGATTGTAAGAGAATACACATGCAAAGCAGGCAATGAAACAAGTTTCTTTTTTCTTTTTCTAAACCAAAAAATTCCCTACATTCAGCCAATGTTAAGGAAAATAATTGATTGCAGTTGATTGTAAGTGAAAACTCGTGCAAAGCAGCATAAGAAATAAGAATCATGCATAGATTTCAAAAGTGAAGTAACTGCAGCACTGGCATAGTGAAAACAGTGTTTTGACATTCGTTGTAAGTGAAAACAAGGGCATAGCTGACAAGGTAAGAGTATATTGCTTTGTTTTGAAAAGTGAAGAAACCAGTGCTTTTGCATAATATTAGGTAAAACCAGTATATTTACATTGATAATGACTGAAAGAAAGTCCATAGCAGCCAACAAACAGGTATCTTAATTAACTTTCAATGTTGAATTAACTACTGCATGCACAGCGTGTTAGGTAAAACCAGTGATTTGAAGATGATTTAAGTGAAAACACATGAAAAACAGCTAATAAAACAGAAATCTTATTTAAGTTTGTAAAGTGAAGAAACCACTGCTTTGGCTTAGCATTACGTAAAGGCCGTGGGTTGACACATGAGGGAAAGCAAGTGCATAGCAGCCAAACAAGTCCTAACCCTAACCCTAAACCTAAACCTAACCCAAACCCTATCCCCAAACCGTAGCCATAACCCTAAGAGTAACCCTAAAACTAAACCTACCCTTAACCTAAACCTAACCCTAATCTTAACCCTTACCCTAATCCTACCGATAGTTCTAAAAGTAACCCAAATCCTAAACTTAAGTTCTAACCATTACCTACCCTAATCATAACCCTAACCCTAACCCAAACCCTTAACCTTAACCCTAACCTAACAGTAAACCTAATCATAACACTATCCCTAACCCTAATACTAACCCTAAACTAACCATAACCCTAACCTTAACCCTTACCCTAATCCTCACCCTAACTCAACCCTAATGCGAAACATGACCCTAACCCTAACCCTAGCCTAACCTTAGCCCTAAATCTAACTCTAATCCTAACCAGAACCCTAACTCTAACCTGAACCCTAAACCTAAC
>JAQZBX010091411.1:0-12402 GCA_029593785.1 Cabassous unicinctus
TTTTTTTTTTTTTTTTTTTACAACTAATGAAAAGATATTAATATATTACTATGTATTACACTCCATAGTTTACTTTAGGTGCATTTTAGCTCAGATACCACCCTATTATTACATCTTGTAATATTAACTTATACTTTTTCTGCTTCATTGAGGAACATTCTTAAATTTGTAGTATTAAACACAGTCATCATCTGCAGCAGGGTTCACTATCCTATACAGTCCCATGTTTCATCCTTTAGCTTTTCTTCTAGTGACATACACGACCCTAAACTTTCCCTTCAACCACGATCACCCCCCATATTGGCATTGCTAATTATGTTCACTCTAATCTCAAGCACAGGTTTTAACAGCTTGTAAACACTGACAACTTGGGAGGACAAAGCTCTCCAGGGGATGGATTTTAGCCTAAAATATAAAACAAGGGGGAGACTTGTTTCTCAGAGTAAGTGTAACAAGCTAACAAGTGTGATGTGTATCTAGACTGGCTGAGCAGTACAAAGAGCAGAGCTGGATGACGGTGGCGGATTTGGAGAAGGAGCTCAGGGAGATGGAGGCACGCTATGAAAAGGAGTTTGAAGATGGATCGGATGAAGATGAAGTGGAGGAACATGAGTCCAAAGATGGACAGGATGGTAATTCTTCATTCATTAGGAACTTTTAGAAAATAAATATGTTTGTATGCAGGGGTTGTGCTCTGAGACGCCTGCGGGTGCCTGTTACAAAGCCTGGGTCCCAGACAAGAAGGAATGAGAGAGCACAGGAGAACTTGGAGTACTGCTCTGAGTAGTTGTTGCCAGAAGGGAATGTGGACCTGTGTTGTCTGAGTGTTTGTTTTTGTTCTTAAATCTAGATTTTTATTTAACATCTCCCAATTTTTAAATGTGGCATGTAATTGACACTAAAAACAATATTGTATAGGGCAAACAAAAGTAGTCTATTGAAGCAGTCTAGTTCAGTTAATTTGATTAATAAACTCTTTTCGACCCTATTCAAAATGATATGTGTTTCTGGCTACCTAAGTGTAGCTGACTGGCTACTAAAGAAAATGCAGTTAAGCACTAGGTCAAGGTTTAATTGCAACAATTTCCAGAAAAACTGGAGTGCAGGAATCTGTGTGGCATATATAAATAAATTCTTGCTCTCATTTCTGATTTTGTAGAAGGGCTCCTGTTTGTGTAATGAAACGTTTCTCTTCTCTGCCTTTATTGTTAGAGCACAGGCATGTACTACCTTAGTAGGTGAGAACATCTGTATACTGATTTCCCCCACAGTTTCTAACTATTGCAAAAGGAGTAAAATTGAATGATCCAAACATAGTTTAACAATTTTTACTTTTCTACAAATGTGGCATTTCAGGCCTATCATTAATACCCTAGGTGATAAAATGACAAACTTATTTATTCAAAGTGATTAGCAAATAAGTGTTTTTATAATTAATCCAAAGTAGTACATGTGAAAATTGCATTGTATATATTATTTATTATATTTATCAAAGATTTGAAAGCACGTTACAAATGTAAGGTGGCATGATTTTATAGAATTTTGCAATTTATAAAGTGCTTTTCATTTGCAAGATCTCACTTGCTCCTTACACAGTACCCCTTATTTTATTTATTTATTTTTTTTAAAGATTTATTCTTTTATTTTTATTTATTTATCTGCCCCTTGCTGCTTGTGCTGTGTCCATTTGCTGTGTGTTTTTCTGTGTCTGCTTGTCTCCCTTTGTTGCATCATCTTGCTATGTCAGCTCACTGCGCTGTGCAGGCTGGCTTGCCTTCACCAGGAGGCCCTGGGAATCAAACCCAGGGCCTCCCATATGGTAAACGGGAGCCCAACCAATTGAGCCACAGCCGCTTCCTACAGTACCCCTTAAATACATGTTTTGCTTGTGGAATTACCTCCATTTTACTGATGAGAAACCTGAGATTATGAGAAATTATGGGATATGCCTGAGAACATGGTCATTTTTAGATCTAAATTTTTACTTCAAATCCTGTGTTCTAATAATCAGATTATTACATGTACACGATACATTGAAAATTAATACATAATTGGAAAATAGCATCATATCCTAAACATTGACATTAGATTTATGTTATGGTATAGTTTATGTAGGGTAGACTTTATTTATGATTTCAATAAGAATGTCCTTTAGAATCATAATCTATAGCATTAGTTATTATAAAGAACTAAAAGACCTTGGGATCTTTTGTTCCTATAATAAATTCCAAATAGCAGTCAATTTACTTGTTTATTTTCATAGAGATAGAAGAATATGGAATTGAGCAAAGAATCTCAATGAAGTTTTTTACTAGTTTGGATTTTTTGGACTATGTGGATAGTAATTATTCCATCATAATAAAGCCTTGAAATAGAAAAAAATCTCTAAAGATAACATTGAACATAACATATAATGTGCTATTTTATGGCCTGTCTAATAATAATGGAATGATATAAACTAAGGCTATTAAGTATTAGGAGTAGATCACAGTTGTAAATGTGTTTGAACCAAATCTTGCTGAAAACCTTTGTTGAACTACCTGTTTCCTGACTGAGCTATTAAAATGGCATTTGATTTCTAAACTTAGCTCACACTTAGGACTTTGAGGATTTTTTTGAATTCTCTTCTTGCTAGAAATGAAAAATAAACTGAAAGATAATAAATTACAGATAAACTGTAATTTATTGGAAAGACTTCTCTAACAATACAATGCTGCATTTAAAAGGTCAGCTTAAATCCTAATAACATTATCTGGTTTCTTGTAATGAAATAAAACAATTTTTAATCTGTAGGTAACTTTAAATCATTACAAAAGAGATAATTTTTTTTTTTTAAACGTACTTTTAGATTTGTATTCTAACCAAATGGGATTCTTACTACAGGTTTCTCTCTCATAGGTAAGGATAGTGATGAGACTGAGGAAGCTGAGCTTTATGATGACCTTTACTGCCCAGCATGTGACAAATCTTTCAAGACAGAGAAGGCGTAAGTTTTAATATCTTTGAACACTTCTTTTCTTTTGAGGTGATGTGTAACACTTTGAAGGTCCTAAAAGGAATTTGCTTTTAGCAGTTGATGATACCCCCACATGTCATCTTGGGTGATTTCTATCCAGCAGGTGAGGAAGAAGGGTTTGTACCAGCGGTTAAGCCTTTGTAATAGCTGCTTTTCAGACATGTAGGCTGATGCCAGAAAGAAATGTTGATTGCTCTGGAAAAGAAGGGATGGTCACACAAGCCGGGAGACGAGACCACATCTCATCATCTCTCCCTGGTGTTGGTGTCCGAGTCTCCGTGCAGGCTGTAACTCTTCCAGGCAGGCTGGTGCTGCCAACCTGGGAACTTTAAACTTGTCCTAAAATATGTTTGCTGATGTGGAAGGACTTTAATAGAAACAATGACAGAGAGAAGTATTAAAATGGACACCATTATAAAGGAGGGGTGAAAGAATATGGGAGAGAAAAAGAGTAGAATTAGTGAGGGAAAGGAAGCAAAATACATGCAGTGAGGAAGAAAGGAGACTAAAGGAGAAAAAGGGGATATGGGAGTCATTAATATTACCATATAGGGGAGCAGATATAGCTCAAGTGATTGAGCATCTGCTTCCCATGTATGAGGTCCTGGGTTCAATCTCTGGTACCTTCTAAAAACAAAAACAAACAAATGAAAAAAACCAACTCTCATTGGGGAATGGATGTAGCTCAGTGGTTGACCGCCTGCTTCCCATGTATGAGGTCCTGGGTTCAATCCCCCGTACCTCCTAAAATATATATATATATCCATATAACTTTCAAGAGGAAAATAATAGAGGAATAAAAGAAGAGACATACCAGAGAGGCAGAGAAGTTAGAAACCAGTAAGAAAACACAATGAAGGAAATGAAAATTTTTTTTAAAATTTGTAAATAATGTCAGATTTACAGAAAAGTTACAAGAAATCGTATGTGGAGCGCCTGATTAGTCTATTTTACCCCATTTGTACATGTTCTCTGTCTCTATGCACACATGTGCACGCAGTTTATTTTCTGAATAAGTTAAATATATAATGCTTCTTTCCCTCTAAATATTTCCGTTTATATTTCCTAAGAATAAGCACATTCTCTTATATAACTGCAGTACAGCTGTCACCTTTGGGAAATTTTTAACATTGATACAGTGCTTTTTTTAGTTTACTGCCCACGTTGGAATTTTGTCCTTTATAGGACAATATTAATGCCTTTATAGCATTTCCAACCTGCCATCCTGAATAAAGGATCCAGTCCAGGGTGATGTGTTGCATTTAGTTGTCTGTCTAGTCTGATTTAATCTGGAATAGCTCTTTTGTCTTTTATGTCATTGACATTTTGGAAGAATACTAGCTCTTCAAAATATTTTTAATAGAATATTTCCCATTTTGGGTTAGTCTGTTTCCTCATGATTAGATTTAGGTTATGTATTCCCCCAGACAGAATACTGCATAAGCATGTTGTGCTGTTGAGAATATCTAGAGGCACATGTCTCTCATTGGTGCTGTTAATTTTGATCCATCTAGTCAGTTTTTCCATTGTAGAGTTGGTATTTTTTCCTTGCAGCAGTTTCCCTTTAGTGTGTCTAATCTGCAGGGAGACACTTTTTAGATCTGCATATCTTGATTTTCATCAAAATTTTCCCCTAAGTTTAGCATCCATTGGTAATTTATTTTTTGTACTTAACAAATCAATTTTATTGACACATATTAATAAAGCATACAATTCATCCAAAGTGTACAATCAGTGGTATTTAGTATAATCACATAGTTGTGCATTCATCACTTCAATCATTATTAGAGCATTTTCATTATTTCAATAATAATAAACAAAAAAGACAGGAAAATTCAAGATACAAGAAAATTTTTGCTTGTATCAGTCTTTACTGTGGTGGTTACAAAAGGATGATTTTTGATGCCCGTGCTCCTACATGTATCATTTGTCATTTGGCCCTCTGTTGTAAACAAGAACCCTCACTCCTCTGCCATTTTCTATCTATCTTCTGTTTTAAGTGTGAATTTATGACGTTTTTTGCCGTTGTTTTATAATTCATTATTGCCCTTTTTATTTCCGGATCTCATTAGCTTGAGTCCCTTCCAGCTGGCTCCTGTGTCCTTTTGACATGGCCCAATGATTTTTTTGAGCCCTTTTTGGCACAAGGTATTCCAGGCTCATCTTGTATCTATGTATCCCAGCCCTAGAATCAACAGTTTCTCCAGTGGACTTTGATCTGAAGGAGAATTTTAGCAGGAAGGAAGAGTATAAACCTAAAGTAGAAAACCAAAAGTCTAACAGATGTGTGACAAACTAGATAGTAACCCAGGTTTTCTAACTTTTTGGTTTATCTAACTCTGGTAGTTTAAATGTTGTCAACTATTTTTTGAAGTGTTTTTAATTTCCTAGAGATTCAGTGGCATAGACTTTGCCTATAGAGTTTTGTGCTGACGGGTAGAGATGTGTGAGAACATTTAAAGTGGTGGGACTGAGAAGGATGACCCCTCCCCAGAAGGTGAAAAATGGCTGTTGAGAAAAGTAAATGGAGATGAGACCACTTTTGTGCTTCAAACCCTGATGTCACCAATTCTGAGGTCAATGGGGTCTTCCTTTTAAAATGTGTATCTTGGGAACCTGATGTGGCTCAAGCGATTGAGCTCCGGCCTACCACATGGAAGTCCTGGGTTTGGTTCCCAGTGCCTCCTAAAGAAGATGAGCAAGACAGTGAGCTAGCATAACAAGTAGGTGTGGTGAGCTGACGCAACAAGATGAGGCAACAAAGACACACAGAGAGGAAAGATAACGAGATAACAAAGCAGGGAGCTGAGGTGGCTCAAGCGACTGAGTGCCTCTCTCCCACATGGGAGGTCCCAGGTTCGGTTCCTGGTGCCTCCTAAAGATAAAAGATGAGCAGACACAGAGAGCACGCAGCAAATCGACAGAGAGAGCAGACAGCAAGTGCAAACAACGAGGGGGAGGGGTGAATAAATAAATCTTTTTTTAAAAAAAGTATATCTTATAATTTCCCAGTGATCCCTCAAAACCCATAGTGTGGCCTGTGGAACACGTTAGCACTCAGGAAATATTTAGTGATTAAAAGGAAACAGTGGGGAAGGCATTAATTATGAGAATTGGAAAATAAAAAAATAATAAGGAATTTGGCAAAAAAGGAAGATGAAATGATGGATAAAAGGGGCAATGACGAGAAACAGAAGAAAGACCGTGATCACAGGCTTTCAGTGTACCTAATGCCTAAGAAATCCTTATAGGGTTTTTTCTTTTTATGATGTCAGTTCTATAATACATAGTTAGTGGGGAAAGTACATCCCGTAACTTTTTTAGGTACATATGAGTTGTTTTGCAGTTACTCATTTAAGATTGTTCTTTCAGCATGAGGAATCATGAAAAATCAAAGAAGCATCGAGAAATGGTTGCCTTGTTAAAACAACAGTTGGAAGAGGAGGAAGAAAATTTTTCAGGACTTCAAACTGATGGAAATACATTGAATGCCAATTCTGAGGAAGAAATGGAAGAGTCACAAAAACAAAAGTACCTCTAAAAATGAAATGTTACTAGACATAATTACCACACTTAGAAGTTGCAGTTAACTGCCATCTTATCCCAAGGAAGTTATTTTGCTATGCTCATATTTCCCAGATAAAGGAAATTCATAGTGTTTAACTGGGTATAGACATTATGTCAAATATAATTTGTAGAGAACATATTATTGTATTAAAAGCAGTTTTTTACAGAGGCAATTGATAAGCTAATTATTATCAATTTTATTTGAACCACGTTATAACTCCCTAATGTGATAATAATGTTAATATTTTCTTTTCCTTTTAATGCTTTGTGATAGTATATTTTTAATATTTTACTGCTCTCTGTATCTCTAGTGTTTATTTTTATCTAAATAAATATTAAAATCAACTCTTTGACATTTTGATTTATATTTGCTTTTAGGCTTTCTAAGAAACAGAAGAAAAAGAAACAGAAACCAGCACAGGTATATTAAAAAGTTTTATTAACGTTAAATATCAAATGTAAAGTTATAATGCTCTGATTTATTCAATATAGTCTGTATGAAAGAGAGGGAATTTTATTCCATAATTTATGTTGATTCTAAGTAAAATTGATTAAAAGGAATTGAAACCATTATTTTCCTTTTTCTGTGCTTTTCTTTCCTTATTTTTATATAGCTAATTTGCTTAATTACTATTATCAGCATGTTTTAAAAATTGCTTGTAGAATCTAGAATTAATTTGCTGAGTGATAAAAAAATCTGGACACATCTGATGACAGGCAGAGCTTTTAAATCAAGACAACCTTTAATATCAAGAATGTAGGAAAATCTAGAGGTTGGTCATTGTAGATTTAAGTTTATTCTGCCTATAGCATTAAATGAAATTTTGCAAAAGGAACATTTGAAACTTGTAATAATCATGATTCTTGAAAAAATATTTCTGTTACTCAGGAATTTATTTAGTTTAAATATTTCACAGTGGGGGTCCAAATTTGGTCTCTTTTTCAAGAATTATTTTTAAATAAAACTGCATTGGGTAGTGTATTAGTCAGGGTTCTCTAGGGAAACAGTATCAACAGGAGATATCTGTAAATAGTATGAGATTTTTTAAGTTTCTCATGTGACCATGGTGATGCACAAGTCCAGGTTCCGCAGGCAGGCTGCAAACCAGGGGCTCCGATGAAAGTCCAATGAAGGTTCTTGATGGGAGACTCTGGCTGTCCAAAGATGAGCTGGGCAATTCTCTCTGAATGCTGAAATCACTTCCCCTTATAAGGCATTCAACTGATTGGATAAAACGTCACTCATTGCTGACGGCAATCTTCCTGGCTGATGTGTTTTAATCAGCCATCTATGTAGTAAACTGACTTGTAACTAAAGTCCATAAATGTCCTAGTATTACAGTTAGCCCAGTGCTTGCTTGACCAAACAGCTGAGCACAATTACCTGGCCGAGTTGACACATTAGCCTAACCGTCACAGGTAGTTACATATGTGTAACAAAATTTCATGGATATCTTTAAACCTATAAAAATAAAATGGTTTTGTCAATTTTACTAAAGGTGTTTATTTGGTGGTTTTAAGATACAGAGCTGATGGTGCCATTTTAATATAATCTAATTATATTAACATTAAATATATATAGCACTTTTTAAAAACTGAAAAATATTTAAAGAAGATGTAGTTAACACTAATAACATTTCATAAACTTTAGATTTGGCTTATTTTTTCAAGGGGTTATAATATATTTGATAGTTTTTACCAGTTTCATACCCCAAAAAATGATACATGACACATGAGTTAATCACTGTTAAAATTGTAACTTGGAACACTTTGCTTCAGTTATGAAACCTCATAGCAAGTTATAGTTTCCTTTTATAAATTTGACTCATACCATCATACATTTATAGACTCTATAATTATTAGTTTAGAACCCTTTCTCCTTCCTTTGTTGATTCCATAGCTACTAGAATAAGGACAAAATAAAAGTGAGAGTGATTGATGCTTCAACTCATGGAGGATAGGTTCTATAGATTGCACAAACTCAGGTATTAGTGTTTTTTGTTTTTTTTTTACTGACAAAAATGCTTCAGGTGACCATCCCATTCTTTTCCACCAAAGCTCTATATCTTTATAATACATGGTGCTTAAGGTTTCTGATTATATTAGGGAGAGAGCCTCAGTGAAGACCTCATTGTATGTGACTTTTCCTGATACCTTCTAAGCTCTTTTGAAAGGGAAGATAGTGTTAGGGCATGTACTGATGATTAAACAGTAGGAGGCAGCAAATACTGAGCATCTGGAAACTTCAAAGTGGGAGTTTTCTATACAGTTAAAAAAAATTGTATTAGTCAACAAAGATTAAGAAATCACAACAAAATCTGAAATTGAATACAACCAGAAACAAATGACCCTGCGTGACAGAACAGAAGAATTAATTCATGCAACATTTGAACACAGTACTATGACTGAA
Source organism: Cabassous unicinctus (assembly GCA_029593785.1). Classification (NCBI taxonomy): domain Eukaryota; kingdom Metazoa; phylum Chordata; class Mammalia; order Cingulata; family Chlamyphoridae; genus Cabassous; species Cabassous unicinctus. The sequence continues at coordinate 8,994 of JAQZBX010091411.1, forward strand.
TACCTTTCAAGAGACAGATTCTAAAGGCAAAAATAACGCAAAAGAACTTTTAACTTGACTCAGTAGGTTTGTTGGTGGTATTGGTGTGGTACTTCAGAAACTATTTTGTGTATGTTGTAGGATGGAGCAAATGAGTAAAGATCATAGTGTTGGAAACTAAATTTGCTTTATTTCCTTATTGAAGGAAATATTTATTTCCTTATTGAAAATTTGGATTGTTTCCATTTTTTTCCTAATTTTTATCTCTGTAATGAGCATCCATGTTCTTAAATTATCTCCTTTTTATTGCCTTAAGGTATACTTCTGCCAGAGTGTGTGGGATATTATTATTGTTTATTAAAATTATCTAGCAATGTTAACATAAGCCAGTATTGTTATAGGATCTATTTTGAAAATGACCTTCCCATTTTATTACCTAGAGTTATGATGACAATATCAATGAAAATGGAACTGGAGAAGGAGTAAAGGTTGATCCTGAAGATGCCAACTTAAATCAAGACAGTGCCAAAGAATCAGAAGATGGTCCCCAAGAAAATATCAGTGTCACAGAGACCATTGAACAGTGTGTTGACCCAAAAAGTGAAGCTAAAAGGTAAATCAGTGTTTCATATTATTTTTAATACTTGATGTCAATAGTAAGAATGTTTTTTCATATATCAAATAAAATTCCCTTTTCCATGATTGACTAGTAAATCAGGTATATCTGTGACTTATATACTGACATAGATACATATGCATACAGATGAAGCATTTTGGGAAAGGAATGCAAAAGGAATGTGCTCCCAGGCAATTCAGCAACATGGGCACATTAGAAAGAAGTCATTTTGACCCAGTTTTTGTTTCTCTTATTCCGTTGATTACTGGAGTCTGTAATCCATGACTGATGAGAATAAGGCTCCTGATGTGTCCGTGTCCCCCTCTCCTGCCAGGTGAGGCTGTGCCCACTCCCCTGCAGCACTAGTGACTGTCTTTCCATGCACATGACCATCAGGCTGGATGAGGGTGTGTATCTAGATTGGTAGCTTGGGGCCTTCATGCTTGAAGGAGTCCTGGAATCCTGGTGATGCACAGGCCTTAGAGGTTGTCTAGGGGAATACCTCACTCAGGGGAGATAACCATTTGAAAGCACCCTTGAGGGTCTTGATCACAGGTCACCCAGCTTCTTACCCCCTTGGAAAGAAGAGCTCTCCCACTTCCCAGCCTACACAGCCATTAGTTTTCTGTCATTAGAAAGTTCGTTTTTATCCAAAGCATATCAATCCATCATTCTTTAGTTTCCCCTGCACCCTTCCACTCCCCTACCTGGCAATAATAGCTAATTTCCTTTCAGTGCCAGCATTAAAAATCTATCCTCAGTACCTACCTCCTTGCCCATCAAGGGGAAATGGGCTTGTCCTGCTCCTTCTTCAAGTTTGTCAGCCCTCATCTCTTAAAAGATAACTCACCTGAGCGCTACACACAGGTTTTTTTCCCCAGCTCACTCATCCAAGTTAAAAACAGCACCAATTGAAAATTTAAACACTATATGTGAAAAATACTGCCCAATGCCAGAATTTAAAAGAAAAGGATGGGAAGCCGATGTGGCTCAATTGCTTGGGCTCCCGTCTACCATATGGGAAGCCCCGGGTTCGATTCCCAGGGCCTCCTGGTGAAGGCAAGCTGGCCTGCACCACAGAGAGCTGATTGCCCATGCCTGTGGAGAGCTGGTGCAGCAAGATGATGCAACAAAGGGAGACAAGCAGACACAGAACGCGCGGTGAATGGACACAGAGAGCAGACAGCCAGCACAAGTGGCAAGTGGGGGGCGGGCGGGGTGATAAATAAATAAAAATAAATCTTTAAAAAAAAAAGGAAAGGAAAAAAAAAAGGATGAGGCAAGGATGGTGATTTAACCCAACATGGAAACATGATGTTGAACTTCCTTTCAGAAAAGGATCAGCCACATGTTACTCGCTTTGCCTGCTTTAGCTTCTGTTGCTGCCTCTTCTCTTCAGCTTTCCTTGCCTTCTCTGCATTCTGCTCCTCCACAAGTTTTCGATGAGTCTGAACACTTTTATCTCTTAGGAATAAAAGCAACCACCTGATGGGCAAGCTTTTCTTTCTTTGCTTTGTCTCAAACCTTTGTTTTCTTTTTCCATGGCTGATTTTTCCCCGCATTTTGAAACCTGTCACATATCATATTCTTCATTCTAAGGTAAGTTCTTTTGAGTGCAGAAACTCTGCCCATAAGTGTAGATAGGATGGACTATCTAGTGACAAATAAAGAGGTAAAAAAGCCTATTTTTTTAAATCTGCTTTTTCTTTTTCCTTTTTTTTTTTCTTTTGGAATGCAGCATGTATTAGTTTTCCCTTGCCTGGAGTGACTGGCTTCTTTCATTTAGCATAGTGTTTCTAAGGTCCATCCGTATTGTAGCAACTGGCAGTACTTCAGTCCTTTCCAGTGCCAAATAGTATCCCATTGTATGAATCTACCGCATTTTATTTACCCATTCATCAGTTAATGGACATTTGAGTTATTTCCATGTTTTGGCTATTATGGAATAATTTTGCCACGAACATTGTGTACAAGTTTTTCTGTTGATACTATATTTCTATTTCTCTTGGATAAACATAAAAAACTGCCAGACTGTTTTCCAAAATGTGGCACCATTTTACATATCCATCAGCAGTGGAGGGTTCCAGTTACTCCACATCTTCAGCACTAGATATTTTCTGTTTGGTATCTTTTTGGTTATAGCTATCCATGTCAATGTGAAGTGATATGTAATTGTGTTTTTGATTTTCATTTCCCTGGTGGCTAATGATGTTGAACATCTTTTCATGTGTTTATTTGCCATTTGTGTATCTTCTTTAGAGAAATGTTTATTCAGATCCTTTGCCCGTTTTTTTATTAGGTTATTTGTTTTTTTAATTAACTGAGTTTTAATAGTTTTTTTTTAATCAAATGTATTTTATTGATACATATTAATACAGCATAAATCTCTCCAAAGTGTACAGTCAGTGGTATTTGGTATAATCACATAGTTGTGCATTCATTACTTCAATCATTATTAGAGCATTTTCATTATTGCAATAATAATAAACAAAAAAACGGACAAAACTCATCACCTCCCAGTCTCTCTATGCTTCTCCTGTCGTACATGGCTACCATTCCGTTTCTGTCTCTCTAATTTATTTGGGTTTATATTTTGTTTATGTAGTTTTATATATGCAATATTACCCATATTCATATTTCACATTAGGTTTCATTATGTTATACAGTCCCATGTTACAGTTTTTAGCTTTCCTTCTAATAATATACATGTTCTTAACCTTCCATTTCAACCACTGTTATACCCATATAATAGTATTGCTAGTCACAAATACCATGATGTGCTCTCACCATTTCCATTCATTTCCAAAGATTTAC
>JAQZBX010091412.1:0-12391 GCA_029593785.1 Cabassous unicinctus
TCGTGGTGGTTGTACAACTCTAAATACACTGAAAACCAATGAGTGGGTGAGTTGTGTGGCATCTGAATGCGATCACAATGAAACTGTTACAGAGACACACGTGCACAGAACCAGCCCAGCACCCTGGGGTGTGCAGACGGACGATAGTGCTCGCGTGTGCCGTGCTGGGGAAGAAGCCATTTCCAACCTCACCCGATGCCACTGAGCTCTGTTTCCTGGTGGCATCTGCTGGAGCCGGGCTTTGGGCACGGCGAGCTGTGAAATTAAAAGCTGCTGCTCAGTTGAGCTTGTTGCCCAGCGTCTGTGTGTGGCTTAGGCCACTCCCAGAGAGGGGGTGCGCCTTTCTCCCAGGAGCTTTGGGGAGTAGGGCAAGGAGGCGTGGGGTTTGCCGGGGTCCGCGGCTCACACGAGGCTTTGCAGAGACCTGAGGAGGCTCCAGGGAGAAGACCTGGTTGCTCATCCAGCTGAAAGTCAGGATCGCAGCCAACGGCCTTTCCTGTCAGAACACTGGAGCCAAGGGGTCCTCTTGGCCTCTGACAGCGAGAGAGGGGTGTGGGTGGGGAGGGGAGGCTGAGGGGCAAGAAGTCGAAGGACGGCTTATCCTGTGCCCGTGAACTCACGTGGCACCTGCAAGAATCTCCCGTCACCTTTTACTAGCTGCACCTCCCGGATGCCACTTGATTCATTTCAGCATTTATTGAAAGCCTACTGTTTACCGATGCTGTTAGTGTTAGGAATACAGAGCCACGTAAAACCTTGTCCCTCGCTGTAACTCTAGAGCTCAAGCTTGCACACGTAATCTCTGCCCAGAACTCGTTTGGGCTGTAAGGAGAAGAGATGGGTATAGTCCATTCCCTGCTCTTAGGACGTTTGTCTTTTGGTCAGAAGACTTTTAAGTCTCTTCAAACCCACTTAACCTTAGGGAAATGCAGATTTAACACCTCACCAGCTCACCATTTCTCAATAAGATTGGCAGAAATTGGGAAATTTGGCCTCTGGTGTTGGTGAGGGTTTGGGAAAGTAGATAATCTCATACACTGCTGAAGGGAGTGTAAATTGATTTATCTATTTTAGAGGGTGATTTGCACATACTCTCTGACCCAGCCATCTATTTCTTGGGCACCACTTGGAGAAACAGTGTCATTGTACTAGGGGACTCCCACGAGGATGTCACAGCAGCATTGGAAGTGGTAGAGGCAGTGGAGAAACAGCCAAAAAGACGATGGCAGAGCCCCAGCTTGGAATGTCATATGGCATTTAAGAAGCCACAGACAGACCCATGGGCACTGACCTGGGAGACAAGACCAAAAGCAAGCGGCAGGAGGATTTTAGTTACAAAGAAAGCCTGATCCGGTGTCTCCTCTCCCAGACCAGCATTTCCTCCTGGTTCCTGCTCTGTGTGAGTGGCAGCTCTGGACCACATCTCCTTGCCCCACCCCAGTCCTTTCCCAAGAGAGAATTCTGGAGGGAGGAAGTTTGGTTCTACTCCCAGGTGTGTCCCGCCGGCATCCGCAACCCTACTTCCCTGTGAGGAAGAAGCAGGTCTGCTCCCAGGGTGTGTTTGGAAAGCAGATTGCTACTCATGGTGTTCTGGTAATTGAGCTCCCAGGGAGGAGCTGCGGAGGCCAGGGGAGGCCTCAGACAGTCTCTGGGGTTTTGGAGGGCAAAGGTTTGAGGATCCAGCTCCTTTCATCCTGGGCTGCCCCTGACACGGAGGAGGACCCGAGAACCAGGCTCTCCTCTGCTGTGGAGTGAGAGCCCCGAGCTGGGGGAGTGTCGAGTTCTGAGAACAGCATCTCCACGGATTCTGGACGGGGTCAGTGAAATACAGGGTCTGGTGAGGGCCTGCTGTCAGCGACAGGAGCAGGCCAGCTAGAGGGCGAGTGGCTCCCAGGGAGAGGCTGCCCGGGGAGGAAGTCTGTCAAATCTCCATATGGACAAGCATTTGTAGCCCCAGCTTTGTGTAACTGTGGGTGTGTATGTGTGTTTATTCAACACATTTGTTGAGCACCTGTTCTGTGCATCAAAGAACGAGACAGTCAAGACCTCTATACTTCTGGAGTTTGCATGTGCATGGGGAAGGGGCTTCGATAACAAATGAGTAAAAAGATAAGTCATTTCAGATAGAGCTAAGCACCACGAAGAAAACGAAACCAGGTGATGTGACCCAGAGGGGGCAGTCAGGAAGGCCCCTTTGAGGAGGTTATATTTCATGAACAACTTGGGTTTCTACCAGGAATCAGTCAGGCAAAGATGATGGAGCAGAGAACAGCAAGTGCAAAGGCCCTGAGGTAGCAGCGGCTTCTTGGGCTCAAGGAATGCAAAGTCCTTGAACCACAAGTTTTAAGGGTGCCTGGGGCCTTAGCGATGGGGAGAGGGCCTGGGAGGCCTTGGGGCCTTGAGACTGGTATGGAGTTAGGACCGAGTTCCTGAGACAGGAAGCTTTTCCCACGCTGGACGCCTGAGTGTCTGGGTTGCCGTCTGGGTTCAACTGTGTGAGGCTTGCGTGTGATTGTGCGTCTGCACAGGACAGTGAGAAGGGCAGGGTCATTGCCTGGGTCCGTCTCTTGCTCTCAGAAGTTGTTCCTTGGTTGTCCTGAGAGCAGCCCCTGCACACACCGACTGGGAACCAGGGAGCCTCCTGCCTTCCTCCCGCCCTGAGCTCCCTTTCCTTCTCTCTTTCTTTCCAAGAATTAAAGGCTGGTGGGTGTCTCACCACTACGTCTCCACGTTCCTGTCTGGCGTGATGCTGACTTGGTGAGTGCGCCCTCTCCGTGCCCTGCCCAGGGAGCGGGGGCCGGAGCAGGCTGTTGGGTGGGCGAGGTGGCAGGTTCAGATGTGGGGGCCCTCCGGGGTGCTGGCCTGAGCTGACATTTCTGGTGGGGAGGGAAATTGTGAACTTACAGCTGGACCAGAAGCCCGGCTGCAGGGCCCCTGTCCTGCTGGGGAAGTGGCAGGGAGCTTAGCAGCAGGGAGGGGACCTCGGCTTCTCATGACTGTGTAGGCTGCCCCTGGTTCTAGAAAGTACAGAAAGCAGTGATGGAAACAACCTGCTTCTCCCCCCGGGGACCTCCATCTAATTTTTAAATCTGTCTTCTCTCTCAGTGGGGATAGAGATGGGGCAGGGGTACATTTCTAAATTTCCGATTTTGTAGCTGCCTCACCTTTGTTTTTTTCCCTTCTTCCTCCAGGCCTAATGGACTAATTTATCAGAAGTTTCGCAATCAGTTTTTAGCATTTTCAATTTTTCAGAGTGAGTGTCTCTTGGCCATATTTGGGGGAGGGGATGCTTCCCTTGGGCTCTCACCGATGGGGCCTCTGTGGCCGTTTGGGGTTGTGTCCCTAGGTGACCTCAGGATATGCCTGTGTGAAGAGGAGACAAGGCTGGCTGAGGGCCACCTGGGGCTGAGGAGGGTCCGGGGGAGTCTGGGAGGGTTCTTTTCTCCCTCCATCGGAGTCCAGCCCCCTGCCCACACCCGCGCCTGGGGGACCAGCCACTGCCCTTTCCTTCCACAGTCCCAGGAATGAACGGCCCAGCCGTGGCCTTGGGAGTTGAAGCATGTTGGGGCACTAGCCTTGTTTTCCAGTTTCAAATAAATCCTCAAAATGGAAATAGATGTTATTTTTCTCATTTAAGAATAGCTCTGGATTTATCTCCAATAAACTGGCCCCAGTGGTTGTCTCTGGGGATGGAGAGGGTGGAGGGTTGGGGACAGGGAGAGATTTACTTTCCACCAAAGTACCCTTTTGTTCCTTTTGAATTTTAAACTGTGTACATATTACCTATTCAAAATGTACAATTTAATTTGTAACTAAAACTCTGCTTGCAAACAAGTATAAATGTACAAAGCCGAGACTCTACCTTGTTTGTATCCCACGCTTAGGGATGGTGCTATTGATAGAGTCAGCTGTGCCCCTTCAGATGTTTTTATCCCTAAACACAGACATGTACTGTATTGTGTGTTACAATGTGCGATTCTTCTGTGCACATCGCTTTATGAGCTGTTCTGTTAATTTATCCTGGATATGTTTCCATGTCAGTACATAGAATTCTACCTCCTCATTTTTAGCAGCTATGAAGTATTCCGTTGTATGGAACCATCTCTTGCCATGTTTTGGCACAGCATGGGCACATCATGAATTCCAGCAAGCATCTGTTGAGTGCCTACTGCATGCCTAGGAGAGCTCCAGAAGTTTAATCTTGTTGGGGCTCAGACGGGTCCTCAGCCGAGCTCTCTTTGTTTTCCAGTTAAGGGATAAAGCAAGTTCAGCCCAGAGTGTGTGCCTGGGCACGTTGCGGGCAGGGAGCGGGTTCTAAGCAGGGCCCCCTGCCTGCCTTCCGCCCAGCCCTGAGCGCGGCGCTTGCTCCCCCTGCAGGCTGTGTGCAGTTCCTACAGTATTACTACCAGCGGGGCTGCCTCTACAGGCTGCGGGCCCTGGGGGAGAGGAACCACCTGGACCTCACCGTGGGTGAGTACCCGGGCGGGGAGGGGGCGGTGGGGGCGCTGGGGGGGAGCGGACTCAGACGCCCCGCCCCCACAGACTTCACCCCCACTCCCCACACTGGCCCTTCCTAGTGAAACCTACCATGCCGCAGAGCCAGGCCTGCCACCCTTCCAGCTGTTCCTGGTAATTCATCGTGGATTCCCTCTCAGCTGACAAGTGCGAGGGCCAGCTGGGTGCCAGGCCCCTGTGCTGGGCCTCCAGCTCGTCCTTTTTATTTTTCAATTTTTTTAAGTTTTAAAGTTTTTTATTTTTTAATTTAGGTGGTACTGGGGATTTGAACCCAGGACCTCGAATATGGGAAGCAGTCACTCAACACTTGAGCTACATCTTTTAAATGTCAATTTTTTGCCTTTTTATAATATCCAAAATGTTAACTTAGTCTTCTGCATATATAATTTACGTATATGTATAAATACGTATAAATATATAATTGGGGCTATGTGCTTAGCTTTTTAACCAATAGGGATGCCCAGTCAGAAAAGTTTGGAGACCTCTTGTCTAAACTTTCAGGGAAAACTTAAAAAAAAAAAAATTTTTTTTAAACAAAACTGCTACCTTTAGAGATGGCCATTTCCATTGGATTACTCGGTAAAGTAGGCCCTACTTTGTCGAGACGCGACTGAAATGATAGATGCAAAAGTCCATTAAAAAATGCAAAATCCTGTGCAAATTAAGATTATTCAAAATACAAGCTTTTAGTTAAAAATGTATAGGTCCTTTGAGGGAGGGTAGATGATTTAGCATAAGAATTAAGGGGGGAGCAGATGTGGCTCAAATGGTTGGGCTTCTGTCTGCCATATGGAGGGACCTGGGTTCGAGCCCCAGGACCTCCTGGTAAAAATAAAGAAAAATATAGAAGGCAGGCGGGCCACCAGGCCCCATGAGCGGGCGTGCCATCGAGCCACACAGCAAGATGATGACCTAACAGGAGAGTGACACAAGGGAGAGCCGAGGCGAGATGTGCCAAAAAAACCAGAAACTAAAATGGATAAAAGTAAATAAATAAATCTTAAAAAAAAAAAGAAAGAAAGAAAGAAATAAGGGATGAAAGACCAAATAGTAGCACAAGGTGAGAAGCTGAGTGGTTGGAGAGAAGTTATCTCAGCCCATCCTGACTTGTCAGCCACTTTTGGCAACTTGTACCATGGAGTTTAAAATAGATTCCCAGATCAGCAGAAGGCATGGTTTGGACAAGATTGAATATTGTTGGAGCCTTCCCTGAAGTAAGAAGAACCAGAAGTGACAGGGAGAGAAAGCGGAGGGTAAGAGACTAGGGCCTTTCATTTAAATGGCTGGGATTCATCCAGAAAAGCAGAGTGGCTTTGTCATAAGGATAACTTGCAACCAAATAGATGAGATTGAGTGTAGGAAAATGAATTTTGGGTTTTGTATTTCAAAAGTCTGTCTCTCAGGGCAATGCTGACATCCTCTTGGAGGGCACAGCTTGTGGAGTTTATGGGATATAAACTAATGTGACAGTCACCTGTGCCCTGGTGCATAAGCCTGGCACTTAAATACCCACGCATTTTCTTGCCAAAGGTGGACATGACTGTGCTTACTGATAGTTTGTGAGATGGGTGGTCTGTTTCTGAATTAGACTCATGTTTGTAACAGGGTGGGTGGAAAGAAACAAACCTTAGTTCTTCAGCTCTAATATTTGATGCATACCCACTCTTCTTTGAAAATGCAAGAGTCTTGCTCTGATAGATGATAGATATCCCTAGGGTTGTAGACCTGGCAACCCAAATTGCTTACCTAATGGCTACCAGTTACCATTGTACATACAAGATGGAATAAACTACCTGTGTCTTATTCTGACATTTCTTTGTATGATAAATATAGTAAAGATTTAAGGTACTTCGAGTTACTGAATAATTAAATGTTTGGAAAAACTGGAAACATTTTACAAACAATAAAAAAATATGTTAAATGGAAAAAAAAAATATAGGGGAGCAGATGTAGCTCGAGCGGTTGAGCACCTGCTTCCCATGTACAAGGTCCCGGGTTCAATCCCCAGTACCTCCTAAAAAGAACAAAACAAATGAAAAAAATCAACTCTCATTGGGGAGTGGATGTAGCTCACTTCTCACCTACGAGGTCCAGGGTGCAATCCCTGGTACCTCCTAAAAATATACGTACATGCAGTGCCTGCACCCAGGTGTGTCACAGGTGTCGCCAGGTCCCTTAGCTTGGGTGAAAGCCGTCAGGCCTGGCGACAGGGCTTTGCGTGTTCTCCTGTTTATTTTCATGATGAGAACACTCACCTACCAGAAAAGGTGAGGGCGGTCCCCCAGGTGTGTGTGTACCCTGCCTGACTGGTCCTCGGGCGGGCTGGCATGCTGGGCAGCGGGCACCCGCAGGGGCCTTGGGGGCAGCTGGGTCCCTCACAAGGAGCCCTCAGCTCCCTCCCTGCCTTCCACAGAAGGATTCCAGTCCTGGATGTGGCGGGGCCTCACCTTCCTCTTGCCGTTCCTGTTCTGTGGCCATGTGAGTTCCCCTAGAACTTGTGGGGTGGTGGGCCCACCCCATTCACCCCCATCCCCGGGCTGGACCCCAGGGAAGCCAAGGGTTTCATCTGGGTGGTTGCCAGCGCCTCCCTGGCCAGCAGCTGCTGTCCCCCTCTCTGCAGTTCTGGCAGCTCTACAATGCCCTCACGCTGTTTGAGCTCTCCAGCCACGAGGAATGCAAAGAGTGGCAGGTACGGTGGGGCAGGGGGGGCTTCCACCACCTCCTAGCCTGCCCCTCTCCAAGGGCCTTGTTGCCAGGGCTCTCTGCTGCAGGGGCCAGGGAGCCCCCAAGCGCTGTAAATCCCAAGGAGGTTCCCATAACCGAATGCTGGGGGCAGGGGGCAGGGGAGGGGCTTGGCCTGGCCTCCTGCAGACCACGTCCAGGGCTCCCCTGGGACCTGCCTGGCCCTGAGAACCCCCCGGCTCTCCTCCTGCTGCCCGCAGCACCTTGCATTGTGTGGGTGGGCTCTGTGCGGAGGTGGGGGTGGGGGTTCTGAGGCCCCCGGGGTGGGACCCCCGGCCAGGGGAAGTGCCCAGAGCGTGCCTGGCCTGCTCTGCTCACGCTTGCTTCGCCCCCGCCCCAGGTGTTTGTCCTGGCACTCACCTTCCTGGTCCTCTTCCTTGGCAATTTCCTGACCACACTCAAAGTCGTGCACGCCAAACTCCAGAAGAACAGAAACAAGATCAAGTAGCCACGACCCCCGGGATTCCTGCGCCCTTGGGCCCCCGGACTTTGAGTCTGGGGTCGGGGGGACCCCGCCGCCCATCTCCTGCCCAGCAGTGGCCGCCGGCAGCGGCGATCTCAGGGGCCAAGGCGCCGTCCCCAGCCCGGCGCGAGGACTGACCCAGCCTGGCCGCAGCCGCAGCCTCCCGGCCTCCCTATTTATGAGCCTATTTATGCCGGGCCTTCCCCACCGCCCTGGGCAGGGGCCGACACTGGGCCAGTCTTCCTGGGGCGGGGCCCGAAGCCTCAGGGAGCCCCTCCCCTGGGGGTTTGGATGTGGCTGCTGGAGCTGGATTTGTGCCGACCTCCTGCTCGGGAGCCCCGGGCTTCCAGGCGCCCCGCCTGGGCCACACTGCTTCTGCCGTGAGTTCCCCTCCTCCGTGGCCTCCACGCCCTCCGCCTGGCGGGAGGATTATTTAAGTTGTCAGAGAACCGCCATCAGTCTCGGCCTCGTGTTCTGTGCGTCCCGTGCCTGCTGCCGGCTGGTGGCTCAGAGGAAGGGGCCCTGCCTCCCTGAGGCCTGGGCGGGAGGGGCTGCTCACGGAGGGGCCCCGCCAGGGGGCGCCCCAGCCTCGGGCCTGGGGGGGAGACTGAGGGCGTTTCTCCTCTCGGGGACGCTGAGTGGCCTCAGCCCACCCCCCCTAATTCCTGCACTGAGTACAAGACCCTCGGCGTTGGCAGGGACCTTAGCCTCACGGAGAGCACCTGCTCTCTGCCTCCCTCCTCACCTCAGGGCTTCTGGAATGTGGGGGGCTGGGGGCTGGCCCAAGCAGGCTCCCCCCCAGGAGGCCAGGCTCTGAGGCCTGGGCAGGTCTGGTCAGCTGGCACGAGGGGGCTGCATTTGTGGAGAGGGTGGAGAAGCAGCCCCTCGCCACCCCCAGCCTCAGCTGCCCAGCTTTCCCCACAAAGCCCCTGAGCCCAGAGTTCACAGCTGCTGTCCACAGGTGGGTTCTGTTTGGCCCTCAGGCTTGGCTTTTTTATTATTAGTTTCATTTTAAAAATGAGAGCCCCCTTTGCCCCAGTACAGTTCCACATAAAAATCCAGGTTTCTACTTTCCCTAGAAAGATGAAAAGATTGGCAACATTCCCACAGGGCAGCACTTGTTGGGGATGGACATTTGGTTTCTAGGCCTGCCGGAAACCCCACCGCTCCCTTTCACACCTGCCCTACTTCACTCCGGATCTCCCACCTGGCCCTTCAGGCACTGCAGTTTGCTCTAGGCTAGGAGTAAGCAAACTTTTCCTGTCAAGGGCCAGATGGAAAATGTTTCAGGCTCTGTGGGCCATATTAGGGTCTCTGTCACAATTAGTTCTGTCATTGTAGGGTGAAAGCAGCCAGACAACACATACATGAATGGGCATGGCTGTGTGCCAATAAAACTTTATTTACAGAAACAGGCAGCGGTTAGATTTGGCCCACAGGCCATGGTTTGCTGACCTCTGCCCTTGACTATCATTTGTCCACAAGTCCTTGGATTCTGCTAGAATAAGAGTTCTATGGTCTGGACCCTCTTTTGACTTCCCAGGGCATGGCAGGGTTTGGGGGCACCTAGGTGTGGGGGCGCTGGATTTCCAAAGTCTCCCTCCCTGTCCACCTATCCTCTGAGAGGCTCAGGCTTACTGGGCAAGGGGAGGCTGGTGGCAGGAGATACTTAGGAAGGCAGAAGCAACCTGGAGGCATTACTACTTCTGGGTAGCCAGACTCATGATCCTCACCTTAGACCAAGCGTTAGAATCACTGGGGCACTAGTCCTAGACACTCCCACCCCCGCGAACTTCCAGGTGGTTTCAGACCTCAGTTCAGATCTGCAGTTCAACAAGTGCCTCCTGCTGCTGCCGGCACAGATGGTTCAAGCTGTGAGAAACTCACGTGAGGGCAGGAGGCCAGGGTGGGTGGGTGTGGGCTCCTGAACCTGACATTCTGGTAGAAGTGGAGGCTGTTGGGGCCAGAGGGTGGCCATCAGGCTGTCTACCTGGGCCCAGCCTGGCCTCTCAGGCCACAGAAAGAAATGACTTGCCCCAGATCACACGGGCTGACGAGCTTCTGACAGTGTGGGGTTTAGGGGCGAGGAGACTGAGCAGGTCAGATGTGTGCTCCAGGGGCACACGCTTCACCTTTTTAGAAGCCAGGTCCTCTCCCCCTTGTGCACGAAGTCCTGGGGGCCATGCTGAAGGCTGAGCTTGAGGTCCCCTGTGTGGGTGGGAGGGGAGGGTAGACGGGGTTGGTGCTGGCCCCCCCTGTCTGGGGCTGTTGTCTGTGTTCTCCTGATAGGCCCCAGCCCCCTCGTGGCCCCCGAGTTCCTGGGGGAAGAAGGAAGAAGCTGGAGGATGTGTCTGAGCCTATCTCAGGAGCCCAGGGAGGCAGGAGGCTGGGGGCGGGGGGGGGGGGCTCCCGAGGAACACTGCCAAGGCCACATTTCCCCACATAGACATAGTTTTTAATTTCAAGCATACATTAGATGTGCAAAATGGAGGCCACCAGTGGCTGGGTGGAAGCTGCGACGAGGGCACTCGAGTGCCCACGCCCTACAGGACGTGCTGTGTCCAGGGCGCTGAGGGACGTGAACCCAGCACCCTCATTCAGCATGGGGGCCACAGCTCCACTGAGAGCCTGGAAGTCAGTTCGTGGTCAAAAGCCCCAGCCAGGAGAGGAGAAAGTTCCAGAACCATCTAAGAGTCTAGCAGCGGGCCCAGACGCCTGGCGCTGAGACGCCAAGCTCCAGTGGCCCTGCGTGAGCTGGGGAGGCGGCTCCTGGGGCCCGGGCACTTCAGTCCTGTGGTGAGGGCCGCCCGCCCCTCCAGGGGCCCTGGCCCGATGGTCACAGCAGCAGGCAGACCCGGCGTTGCTTCTGTCGGGACTTCTTCAGTGCTCTGAGGGCGACCTTGGCGGCCTCTCGGAACACCTCCTCCACGTTCTCCCGAAACTTGGCGGAGCACTCCAGGTAGAGGGCTGCGTGGATCTGCTCGCAGGCAATCTGGCCCTAGGGGAGTCGGTGGGGGGAGGGCAGCGTTAAATGAGGGGCCTCCTGACACCTCTCCCAGAGGGCTGGCTTTGGGGGTCTCCGGGGGGGGCCTTGGCTCAGAGCCCCCGTCTCTGATCCATCCCCAGGCCAGCCCTCACCTGGACTGCGGCCCCCGCCCGGCCACCCCCATCCCCCTTCGGCTTCAGGCCCAGGCTGAGTTCTGAGAACCGGGGAGGTGTGTCAGGTCTCTCAGGCCTGTGGCAAGAGTTGAAGCCTCAAGACCAAAAAGCTCCCTTTCCACACACCTCCCTTTCTGTTCTGAAACCACAATTTAGGCAACTGAACTTCCTTTTAGAGTACAATAAAATCTTTATTTTTTAACGGATGCATCTCTATTAACACTCATTCCTTATTAAAACCCCTTTATTAATATTCCTTTATGTTCCTTTTTTCCTATTCTCTCATACCCCACCCCAAAAACTGCAGGGTGTGGATATGCCCGTGACTCTTGGGTAAGGGGACCCTACTTTCAAACCAGGGCCTGGCCCTCAGGTCCCTCAGGTAGCCAGGAGAGGATGGTGGACAGGAGCACGGGCTCCACTAGCAAGAGAGCTGTGTGGCCCTGGGCAAGCTACTGAACCTCTCTGGGCCTCCATTTCCTCTCTGCAAAATGGGGGATACTAACAGTATCAGCCTCAGGGTTGTGGGCAGTAAATGAGGTCAGTGGGTAATCTACAGTGTTAATATGAAAAATGATTACTGTAGGTCCCTGCTCGCCCCGGCTCCCCCCACAGCCACTACGGTAAAGGTTCCCTGCTGCAGAGGCCCACGGCCCGGGAGGCTGCTCGGGTGCTGTGCCCACCGGCCTGGGGGTGGGGGACGCGGCTTCCTGGTGGTCCCAACCTGCGTGTAGGTGATGGGCTCCTGCTGCGCGGCCCGGAGCTTCCGCAGCTGCTCTTTGTCCTTCCGCAGGTCTGTCTTGCAGCCGATGAGCACCATGGGGGTCCCGCGGCAGAAGTGGGTGACCTCAGGGAACCACTGTGGGGTAGAGGGCTGGCATCAGGGCGGGGGCGGGGACGGGCTCCCACCTCGGGGGGTGGGCCTTACCTTGATGAGGACGTTGTCGTAGCTGGTGGGGTTCATGACGTCATAGCAGATGAGCACGAGGTGGGTGTTCTGGTAGGACAGGGGCCGCAGCCGGTCGTAGTCTTCCTGCCCTGAAACCAGAGGGCAGGTGGGGTCAGGGGGCACCCGTCCCTGAATAACCCGTGGGGGAGGGGTGTCCCTGGGCAAGTGCCTGGGCGCCTCTAGGCCTCCACTTCCTCGTCTATAAAAGAGGGGTGGCAAAGGTTACACGAGAGGAACCCACGCAGGCTGGGCCCGGTTACAGGTGAGCGCTGGAAAAACTGCTAGCAATCATGCTTCCAAGCCCACCAGGCCCGGAGGCCCGGGTTCAAATCCTTCCCCTGCCTCACAGTCAGGCTTGGAGGGGATGGAGGTGGCAAAGGACATGGAAATTAACCACATGCCGGGTTATTCCAAGGCCTGAGGTTCTGTGGCCCCTGGCTTCTCTTGGGTAAAGTCCTTCGGGCTCTCAACAACAAGCAACCTCCCAGCCCAGATTCACCTGCACTGGTTCTCCACCTGCCCCGGCCCTCCCACCTGCCCCGGCCCTCCCACCTCCCCGGCCC
>JAQZBX010091413.1:0-12394 GCA_029593785.1 Cabassous unicinctus
CTTTTACATTTACAAGACTTTGTGCAGTTTGCTTAATGTCTTTAAGCACAAGCTGCCACAAATAATTTTTTGAGAGAATAAACTAGGGTAGCTGAAGAATATTTTCTCCAATTCTATAATTCTGTTGAACAGACCTATAGAGGGGAAAAATGGGAAAAGAGAAATTGAGATTAAAAGCAAATATCCCTAATCACCAATCTAAAGAAAGTGATAATGAATTGAGAAAGTGTGAGATGAAAGTATCATAGACACTATCAAATATTCTATTTGTATCAGCATTTATTAAATGCCTTTTGCTAAGCAAAGAATTCACATCTATGAAAATTTGCTTACCTACTGCTTTTTGCATATTCAACAGCCTACCTTGTATCACAACTTTTGATGCAAGTATCCAAATTTCCCGCTAAGACTAATTCATTCGAGGACACAAACCGTATCTTGATTACGATTGCATCACCCAGCACTTAGCCCTGCACTGAACTCAGTGGATGAACGTTCACTGAATAATGCTTAGCATGTGCTGGGGACGCAGAGATGCTAACCTGGGCTCCTGGCCTTGAGGAGGCTGTGCTTTCCCGCTCCTGTCTCCCTTAGCAACGCCAATGTGAGCTGATCTTGGGCTGGATGTAATTGGATGAGAAGGCAGCTGCTCATCGAGGACTCCAAAAGCATCTGACATTGGCTCCGACATTACTCTTCCTCTCGTGGCGGCTCATGAATTGTTTTAATTGAGTGTGTCATTTCCTTCACACCTCTCTATTTGCTACCTTAGAAGTTTGGGGTTTATATTAAATAGCTCGGTGATATGGAAGGTCCTAGACATCTACATAACGAGTTTTGAAACTCACCTCAAACGTGGGAGCTTGAATTCCCGTGAGGCACTATTTCAATTTCACCATAGTGTCTTCTAAGTTAGCCCTTTAACAATTTGCAAATTGCAGTAGTGCCTTTCATTTTAATTCATGTTTGAAAGCAGACCTTATGCTTTTCTCAATTATGTCTTAAGGACTTATTTGCCAGAAGCATTTAGGGCTGGAGGGCTTTCTCTCCTTGAGTATAAAGCATTTCATGTCTGTAGTACTTAATAAAGTGGGTAGCAGTTATTAATATACCAATCCTTTATTAGTGTAAATGCAACCAGAGCTATAACTGTTTTAAGATTTAGACTTATAGCATTAAAGCCAAATTAAAATAAGTCCAAGAAAAAGTCTGTGAACTTCATTTAGTTGAATTCTCCATTTCCAGTAGAACTAGTGATTATTGTTACTCCTAGTATTTAAAAAATAAAGGAAGCATGCTTAAATTTGAATTTCTGGAATTATTAGACTTTCATTAAATCAAAAGCCAAAACCAACAAAAATGTAATAATAGTTTTGAGCACAAAATGGAGCATTGTGTCAGCATTACACGCCCGTTCTCGCCTTCCACTTGGGGCTCGCCAGAGTTCCAGTCCCCAGTGGATGACGAGAAACCGTAATTGCGGGATTTCAAATTACAGTAAAAGGAAATTGCACATTCACCCTTCCTTATGCGTAGGCAATTAGCAAGCCATATAAATTTCAGTTGGAAATGAAGGGCACGAGGTCTCTGAAAAACAAAACAGTGCTTGGCAGTGCTACCGTGCCGCCGGGTGAGTGTGCGAGCTTCCCTGTGCGGTCTCAGCGGAAGAAAATGACAGCACAAATGGAAACGTCCTTACATCTGGTTATCAGTTTCTCACACGGACCCTGGACTGACGCTCCAAAGAGCAATGGGAATTCCTGCGAAAAAAATAAATTCATCAATAAACCCCAATACTAAATGTCTCCATTTTTACCATACTTCCAAGAGGTGAATTAAAATCCTCCATGGGAGGATTATTCCCTAATATGTTATTTGAGGTAAGTGGAAAATTACAGGTTTGTCCAACCCAAATGGGCACGCAGGGGTTGTTTTCGGTGGTTTTGCAAAAGCTGCGCCGCTGCGCGTCCTCAGAACCTCCAAAGGCCCCCTAAAGTCACAGCCATGGCCGGCCGCACCCTGGCAAGGTGGGGGTGCCGCACGTGACTGGTGGTTCCCGTCTCCAGCAGGGTGAGTGTCAGTGGAGACTGCTATTCCAGTATTCTACTCTATTATCTCTCTTCTCCAGGTGGGACTTCTCTCTGATTTTACAAGGGGGTCACGTCCCTGAGTTAGTCAAGACATATCTCTTAGCGTATCTTATCAATTAAGCATTAAAATGTGTTAGACGCTAGAAAAACAAAATACAAGTCTGAGTGACCAAAGTCAGGTTGCAAACATATTTGTCAAAATATCAATAATAAGCAAGTATTAATTTTATACTCAGAGAAAGAATTACAATGTGTGTTTAGGAGTGAAATGCTTGGCTTGGCAGGGTGAGAAAGGTGCGTCCCTGGGATAGACGGGATCTTGTCTACATAACCATGCTCTTCATCTGCAGCCTGTGGTGTGGCCGTGCTGTAAACACGACTTTTAAAGCTGTTACTTTTAGTCGAGGTGTGGCCCAACGGCAGGAGGCTGGGTCTTCACCAGGTTACTGTGGGTTTATAGAGGAGACCCGGGAAGTGCAGGGAGGGAGGAAGGGCGGGGCGTCGCCCTGTGATGGGAGGCAGAGTAGGCGAGGGGACCCCAGGGTCCTTGGCAGCCAGCCCCACAGTGCTTCAGACCTGGAGAGAAAGCATCACCTTGCTAACCCCTTGACCTGACCCTTATTCTAGCCTCAAAACTGTGAGCCAATAAATTCCTGGTGTTTAAGCCAAAACCAGTCTCGGTGTTTGCGATAGCAGCTCCCCAAGATACACTGCAGTCCCAATCCCCAGGACCTCAGACTGTGCTGTTATTTGGAAATAGGGTCATCGGTGCTAGAATTAGGCAAGATAAGATGAGGTCACATTGGAGCAGGGTGGCCCCTTCACCCGATATGACTGGTGTCCTTACAAAAAAAGGAAATTTAGACAGAGACAGGAGGAGAGACACAGGAGAAAGTCACGTGATGACAGAGGGGACAGCAGGCCACTACCGGAAGCCAGGAGAGAGGCCGGAGCAGAACTCCCTGCAGAAGGCAGAGGGCACAGGGCCCTGCCCACACTTGGTTTTGGACTTTGGACCCCCAGAGTGGTGAGGCAGCAGATTTCTGTTGTTCTAAAGCCCCCTAGTTTGTGGTTCTTTCCTACTGCAGCCTCAGGAAACTAAGGCAGACTCCAAGGGGGGAGGGCAGCCTGCCTTGCCCCACACTGGTTTGGAGAAAGGACGATGCTGTTGCTGGGAAGAGGTGATGCCTGACCTGCGCGTCTCAGCCACAGGCTGCCGTCCTTGGAGGTGTCCCTGCTGAGAAGGAAAGGTGGGGTCTGAGCAGGAGGGGCCGCATCACAGTGCAGGTTCACCCCAGAGACGGTGAAGTCTCATGCTTTGGGGAGACTGAGGTGGAGCCCCCTGACTTTCCTCTCGGGAATCTGAAAGGTGCCTGGTTTTCTAGATGATATTGAGGTCAGTTCAGGGCCTGCTGATCCACCCCACGGCATTCGCCCTTCCCTCTACTCTCCTCACCTTCTGGGCCCAAGGACTGCTGGTAGAGAATCGGTGGACTGCCAGGGAGACTGATCAACAGATGAAAAGTTAAGACTTTGTCACACTAGGCGGAGCTATTTGAGGCATGCACGTCCACCTGCCACCCAGCCCCAGTGTGAAGTCTCCAGCAGCCGCCCACGGCACCTCTGAGTGCCCAGCAGGCCTGCGCGGGACCCACAAAGCCGTGAGGCCCACCGCCCCCTCCTGGGTTCTCATTTCTCTGTGCCCAAAGTTAGCCTGGTTGCTTCCCATAAATCTTTTCTCATGTTTTATTCACTTGCACCTTCTTCTGCAAGATGGTTCAGAATAGTACTCGTATAACCGAACACTATTGCTATTTTGAAAATCAGGTCCACTTCTTTGGAGAAAGGTGTGTCATCGTGGGTGGAGGTGACCTGCCCTGTGGGTCAGTCTCAAAGCTGGACGCTGACAGTAGGAACAGCATATCTCAGATCCCTGCCAGAGCCGGGAGCCTCCCAAATTGATGATCAATATCCAAGGGCCGGGACTCTGAGTCAGAGCTGGAAAGCCTCTCCCTGCTGAGTTGGTTTCTCTTCCTCAGCGCTCATCACCTCCCAACACTGGCTGGTGTGCTCATGGAAATCCTCCTCAATGGAATTATTGTGCGTTGTTTCCGTCTGCTAAAGGCTGCTGGGAGCAATGCGTCAGAAATGTCTTGGCTTTTATAATGGGAATTTATTAGGTTAAAAGCTCACAGTTCTGAGGCCATGGAAGGTCCAAATGGAGGCATCATCAAGAGATGCTGTCTCACCAAGTTCAGCTGAGGGCGGCCAGGCTCACGGCAGGGCACAATGGCGGCTCTGCTGGCCTCTGCCTTCTCCTCCAGGCTCACTTTCTCCCTGGGCTCAGCTATGGGCCATCAGGCACCTGGCTCATCAGTGCCCTTTCCTTCAGGCCTCATTTCTCTCAGCTTCCTGGGCGCCTCCTTCCCTGCCTCTGTGTTCTGCAGACTCCATCTTCCAGCCTCCGGGACTTCTTTCTAGCCCTTTGGGTTTCTCTGTCACTGCAGCTTTTCTCGGAGTCTGCTGACTTTAGTTCTCCATTTACAAAGGACTCCAGTAAGAGGATTAAGACCCACCTTGGTCCCTCAATCTAATCAAAGGCCCTTAGCAGACTATTTAATCAAGAGTTCCCAGCTACAATAAGTTTGCATGCACAGGAATGGGTTCACTTTAAGTAAAAGGTTTTCTGGGATCCACAAAAGACTCAAACCAGCACATGGATGACCTCTAAACGTCTGTCCCCCTCTCGGGCAATTATTTTGTCAGGCAGGCAGCATGGAGGCAGTTTCCTTCCCAAACTAAACAAAGCCAACCCATAAAACCCACAGCTTCTGAACTCATGCAGAAGGCTGGTCTGAAGCCACAGCAGAGAGTGGAAGTCAGCTAATGATTGGCGACTTTTGCTTTGAAACCCAAAGTCTTCTCGCAGGAAAATTTATGGTAAATTTTCCAGCAGTGAAAATGAGTAGCCTTAAAGACCCTTCCAGACAGACTAATAAAATGGGAGATAGTTCAAAAGACAATTCTCTGCTTCCCTGAAAAATTATCCACCACTGAAACTGTTGGGATTCTCCAAACGAGACAAAGAGTGCAATAAATTTCGGGGGAAGATCCAGGTATCAGGAAGGTTGAAGCTGAACAAAGTGGATGGCTGAACATGTGTGCACGATGAGAGCCTGCAGGAGGGAAGAGCATGTGTGCATCAGATGGGCAAAGGCAAGGCCAGAGCAAGTGGGGGAGTCAAAGCAGGCTGCAGAAAAAGGAAGTTCTACTTACCTGATATTAATACCATTAAATGAGAACTGCTAAATATTGGTTACGCTGAGCAAAACACAACCTCGATATCCCTACCTGTGTTAATTACCAAAGATCATGTTGTTTTTCCCTGAAAAAGGCTGGAAAACCATAGAATATTTTTAAAGATCACTGTGCAAAAGAAATGGCGAAAAGTCATCATATGGGAAAATA
Organism: Cabassous unicinctus; assembly: GCA_029593785.1. Lineage (NCBI taxonomy): Eukaryota > Metazoa > Chordata > Mammalia > Cingulata > Chlamyphoridae > Cabassous > Cabassous unicinctus. The sequence continues at coordinate 5,559 of JAQZBX010091413.1, forward strand.
TAAACATGCAAAATATGGGCATATGGATGCATGTAAGATACAATACGTGTAGACACAGCTTTATGTCTATTTACTTATTGGACACATACATCAAGTTTTTGTGGAATTCAAAACATATCAGTTATTTTTGCTGCAATAAGTTAGTAATGTATTTGGAGATACATGAAATAGTGATGACACTATAAAGATCATTGTGCTAAATTTCCAAACAGCTTAATTTGCCTTAATTTAACTTAATGGGAGAATTTCCCTTTGAAATCATGCAAGGCTTGAGAAATCATATGTAGATGAGAAGTGGATACAAAGGAATGAAGGTAAAGCTATCGTAACGGATCTTTTGAGCACAAAGATGAATGTGCTTTTCGTTTCCTGCCAATGTGGGGCCATTGCTTGCACATGGGCTATGAGATGTGCTCATTGGTAATTATGACTAATCAATAAGTATGGCTATATCTAGTTCTGTGCCATAGATACGTCATGCTTCAACTCTATACTAGCTGGCATGCTTTCCCACGACTGGAATTCAGCTCACTGCCTGATGTGCCTCCATAGCCCTCGTGTGCCTGATTCTCATATAGTTACTGGACCCTGGGACTATTTTGTACAGCTGTGTGTAAATGTGGTATTTTTATTTAATGCCCAAAGCATTTGTTTTTGTGAGAGTTGTATCCAGCTTAACCTGCTTGAGATCACAAAATTGCATAAAACGGGATGACCTTTTCCTCATTCCCTCATTACAGAGCAGGCCCATCTTCTCCTGACCCCCTTGGTGTCCAGAAGCTTATTTCCCTAGATGGTGTTCTCCCAGGCATGCTGAGTCAGGTCAGCTTGTGACCTTTGAGCCTTCTTGTCCAGCCGCTCTGCAACCGCCTTGCTTATGCCCCCAGCTCTGGCTCCCTGAAGTGTCAAGGGGCTGACACTTGCAACCCCTAAGGCTGCCGCCACCTATGTCACTAAAATGGGGGAGTGGATGCACCTGCCTCCCATGTGGGAGGTCCCAGGTTCGGTTCCCCGTGCCTCCTAAAGAAGACTAACAATGAGCAGACAACAAGCAAAAGCAATGAGCAAACAACAAGCAAAAACAAATGAGCAGGGAGTGGATGTGGTTTGAGCAGTTGAGCACCCGCCTCCCACATGGGAGGTCCTGGGTTTGGTTCTTGGTGCCTCCAAAAAACAAAAAAAGCAGACAACAAGCAAAAACAATGAGGTGATAATGAATGCAAACAATGAGCAAAAACAAGTGAAAAAAAAAAAGCAAACAGATGAGGGAGCCATCTCAGGGGAAAGAAAATAAACATGTAAAATGATGGAGGGAGGCCCTTCTCTCCTTCCAGCACGGCAGCCCTTCCTTGTTCCGTATGCCTCAGCTGAGACCTGGTTCCGAGTTCCAGCAGGGCTTGCTGTCAAGGGAGGAAAGAGGAGGACGGGACACCAGGTTCCCGAGAGGCGTGCGGTTGTAGGGAGGGGTCTCCCCACAAGAACCGCGGCCTGACAGGGAAGAACGCAGCCCCCAGCTCACGGAGGCCACACTTGAGGAGCAGCTGCCATCAGCCCCATGGAGGTTTCAAAAGGTCTTAGGAAAGTGCAGGCTGAGCGCCTGAGCATGGGCTTGAGAAGGGCCCTGGCCCTCTCCTGCCAGAGCTCAGCCGTGAGCTCAGGGAAATGAGGCTCCGCGGGGTCGTTTTGAGATTCCCGGTAGTTAACAGAAGTTCAATACATACGCGTCTCCTTCTCTTTCGCTTTCTCAGTTCATCCAAAATGCGCTGACTTTCAGAATGGCGAAAGTTAAAAGACTGACCTTAGCAAATCTGGAAGAAGATGTGAAGCTACAAGTACTCTCACAGGATGCTGGGAACGACCACCTTCGCAAACTCTGGCATCACCTAAAAACGAGCATACAAAGATGCTAGGAATTGGCAATTCCACTCCCAGTGAAGCATGTACAGTGGTTTTAAAGCATGTTCACAGATTCTCTGACACTGTTCCTTTCAAAAGGTGAAGCTAAGTTTCTATGCCCTGAGTGTTGTCTGGACTTACTAACTTGCTTCTAACTAATACAATACAGCAAAAGTGATAATAAATGTAAAAGGGGCGCTAATGCAATATACCATAAATTGGTTGGTCTTTATAAAGGGTATTTATTTGGGGTAGAAGTCCACAGTTACCAGGCCATAAAGCATAAGTTTCTTCCCTCACCAATGTCATTGCCACGTGTTGGAGCAAGACAGCTGCCGACATTTGCCATGGTTCAGGCTTCTTGGGTTCCTCTCTTTCTGGAGCTGCGTTTCTCTCCGGACTTAGCACCTCTGTTTCCTTCACAAGGTCAGCTGTAGACTATTAGGCTCTCTAGGGTTTGCTTCTCTCCACAAGGCCAGGCGAATGTCCCGGGGCCTTCTCTCCAACATCAAAACTCCGACATCAAAACTGCAACTCAAAAACTGCTCCCTCTGTCCTTTGCCTTGCCTTTTATATTCTATTCCCCCACCCACCAAGGGGTGGGGCCCAACACCCTACTGGCGTGGCCCAGTTAATGCTCTAATCATAACTTAATCATGCCCAGATTAGCAGACCAGTTTACAAGCATGATCCAGTTATATTTTTGGAATTCCTAATTTCATTAAATTGCCCAATGGCTACAGATATTACTTCCAAGATTAATTTATAGAAATATTGCAACTTCCATCTTGGGTATGCGCTTCCTCTCTCTCTTAGAACATTCACTCTGGGCAAAGCTGGCCCGTATCCTGAGGAACCGAAGTCTCTACCAGGAGCTAACAAGGAACTGAGGTCTGTCAACAAGAACATGAGTTAGTTTGGAATCTCACCCAGGAGATCCAACTGGTGGGACTGCAGCCTCATCCAACACCTCCAAAGCCACCTGCCACTTCATGAGGGAGCTGGAGCTAGAACCATCCAGCTATTTCTCTCCTGGATCCATAACCCACAGAAATTACAGGGTAATAAATGTTTGCTATATACGCTACAAAGTTTTGTGGTAATTTGTTATGCAGCAGTAGCTAACTAATACAATTTCTGCCCGAAATGTGTATATATCTAAAGATTGGTAAAGGAGTGCTCATGACAACACCATTTGTGATGGCTCAAAATGGGAAGAATTGAATGTTGATAAACAAGAGAATGAATAAGTTGTGGTACATCCACTCATGTAATACTATAGACCTATAAAAATGACCAAACTACAGCTATACCCAGCAGCATGAGAGGATCTCACAAATATACTATTGAGCAAGAGAACCCAAATATGAAAGAATGCTTGCCACACATTCCATTTATACAGAGCACAATGCACAATCCTTGCTTTTAGATGTTAGGAAAGAGGTTCCTCTAAAAAGTGAGGGTACTGATCAGGAGGGGTTGGAAAGGTCTCCTGCTCCTGCTCTGTCTCCTGATTTGGGTTTCTTAAGGGTTTCATTTTCAGATTCCTCAAGCTGTACACTAATGTGCACTTTTCTATATGTATGTTTTGTTTCTATTTTTTTTTAAAGTTAGCTAAAAAAGTGGAGAAACACTGTCAAATGTTAGAAAAGATATACAAAATGTTGGCCAGATGATTTCTGTTCTGGTCAATTAACAACTCATCCTAAGTTGCCTAATTTGTAAAATAAGTAGGCTAGATTTGATTTGACCTAAAATAGGGGTTGGTTGGCACTCTTTCTGTAAATTACTAGAGTAATTATTTTAGGATTTTCTGGGCATGCAAACTTTATTGCAACTACTGAATTCTGCCATTTTAATGCCAAGTGGCCAAATACAGTGTGTAAATCAGGGGTTCTTAACCTTTTTTTTCCCATGGACCCCTTTGCCAGTCAGGTGAAAACCACGGACTCCTTACTAAGTCCACAGAATACTGTGTATTATTTAATAAATATATCATACCCTCACCAACATGTCACCACAAGAATAATGGTATTTTGAATTTAAATTCAAGCTCATTGACCCCTTGTTAAAAACCCCCAGTGTAAATGAATGAGCTTGTCTGTGTTCCAATAAAACTTTATTTACAAAAACAGATTGAAGACTGCATTTGGCTCGAAAGCCATAATCTGCTAAATGTTGCTGTAAATAAAATATAATAATTCTAAATATCATGACTTTTAAAGTGAAATAACTATTTTAGGAACCCAGATCTATGCAAGAATGAAAATAAAACAGTATCCACAGCTTAGTTCTTCACATTTAAGAGAAAGAAATAAAAAGAGAGAGAGAGATTAAACTTTCAACATTTTTGCTAAGATGTTCCAAGCAAGGGTTCAGTTGGGATGACCGTCAGTATATCTACATGACATCAAGGTCCCCAGGACCCTCTCAACTGAGAATATCAGCCAGGAATGGCCATGGGCTCACCTGAAAGGCATGACTGGGGCACAAATATACTACTTTCATGGCTGGATTGTAGCAACAGGTGCAAAATTAATTTCTAATTCCAAAATCATTATATAGTAGAATCACAATGAAACTGCAAATGTCTTCTTTTCATCTTAAAATAAGCCTGGAATTTCAAAAATATGTAAATAGTACATTACTCTACCCATATTTTGAAGCAATTGTCATAGATTAGATAAGGAGGTCTTAACCTTTTTTGTTCCAGGGATCCCTTTGCCTGTCAGGTGAAAACCAGTGACCCTTCTCAGAATGTAGCAGCAGAGAGTTTTATAACATTTAACTAGTGTTTGGTCTAACAACTACAGTAATTTCAAAGTATAGATGAGCATAAGTGATTTTTTGAGATGTGCAACAACTATAATGTGATATGAAATGAATACTTCTGTGAATTATTTATTGCGTACATTCATAAGTGAAGGAAATGCTAGATTTCCGTTAGAGGTCAGAAAATAAAGATAACACATTGATTTTTTTCAATCAAGCTCACGGACTCCCTGAAATCTTTCCCACGGACCCCTTGGGGATCTGTGGACCCCTGGTTAAGAACCCCTGGATTAGTAGACAGATTACTTTAGAAATAATAAAGCACACAGAACACATTCTAAGCACAAAATGTCCAGGCTTAATTTCTTAGTGAAAGGAAGCAGAAGCTACCCAGAGAATGGCTGCTCCTATGTGCTTAGCCCTCTCTTGGCCCCACCCCCTGGGGCAGGACATGGAAATTCTGGTCTGAGTGCCTTGCCTTGGTCCGCGGAGTTGCTTAGAGTCACAGAAGCTGCTTTCCACCCATGATAACAACACACATTCTCCCTCAAGTCCAGGTTTTCTGGACTTCATTTACATTTGGTAAAAATATGCATACATTATTGAGCTACAAAACTCTTCGTGTGTCTGTAAACCCAGGGTTGTGTACCAGTACTGGCCCCAGAATAAGCACATAATATACAATATTCCATTAAAAACAAGTATAGACCCGTAAACTTGCCTCAACAACAGCTGAAAGGGACAAGGCACAGCTTGTCACGTGTAGTGGATGTGCAGTTGACCTCAGGTCTCAAAGAAAGACTGTTGATAATTGTACACTGACCAGGCTGAAAGATGGGCTCTCAGTGTCACACAGGACCCTATGTGGAAAGAGGCATGCAGGACTTCTAGGTGTTGCACACTGTTGAAATCTATTGAAATGAACAACAAACTCATGATTCAATAATGCAGAGGGACAAATTGGCTGCAGTCAATGTCGCAATACTTTTAACATCTCAGTTTTAAGACATGCTTTGTTTTCTCCCCATAATATGACATATTTTAATTTGAATGTATTTCTCCCCCAAAATGGCCAAAATTTAAAAATAAAATAAAGTTTTGCCAGGCTTCTGGTGGCAGGCAAAACAGATATGGCTTTGGTCTGCCTTGGCCATCTCCTCCTGGGAGGAATTTGTATTTAGTGGAATATCAATGAAAGATTCAGTTAATTTTGATTTCACTTGTCACCAAGTGACTTCAAAAAGATCACATTACAATGAAGCATTGTAGCTACTGTGTGCCTGTCAGATAGCAGGTTGAATGAGTGAAGATGAGCAGATTCTCTTAGGTTAGACCACGGAACAGTCTAGTTACAAGGCAGTTTGTGAGATGGATGTGTTGAGTGAGATTGCTAATCAGAAACCAAACAAGCTCTCAGACAACTATCAAGAGAAACACTTTCAGTCTGAGAGTATGTCATTCAATTAAGGGGCAGAATAGGCAAATACAAAGTACAGACCACATCTAGTGTTCTTTACCTTCACCCGAAATCACACAGTCAAGTAGTGAGGATGGCAGGGTCAGTTATGAAAATCAGCTGGACCTTGAGGTGCTCTGACTCTCTGCCCAAGGCCAGACATGAGGCAGGGTCATCTGTAGGCTCTGACAGGTTATTGGGCTTAGGTGCCAGATGGGATTTTTTTAATAGTAAACTTAATTTCAACTTCAAAAAATAAAATAAAAGACAAAAGGCAGCTTAAATTGTGGAAGCATTACTTTAAAAACTTCTGTCTAAGCACATTGATCTTATTTAATCCTAAAAACAAAGTCATCACCTGGGCATACATATAAGGTATATAAATATGTTCAAATGTTCATGGGGCATTGTCACAGATGGTGGAGCCTTACACAATAACTGAGAAAATATTGAATTCTCATCCTGGTGAGCTATGCCACATTCTCTAATGGAGCAGCAGTGGTCACCCAAGTACAGGGGCAATGACTGGTGAAGGAGGATGGTCCACTGATGGGCCCTTGATATTGATGACTAGGCTTATGAGCCTTTGCTCTTGAAATTGAAACTTAGCCTATTGTTGTGGGATGCCTAAGGGTTGCCTCCTGACAGCCTCTTTGTTGCTCAAATGTGGCCTCTCTCTAAGCCAAACTCAGCATATAAATGCATTACCTTC
>JAQZBX010091414.1:0-12391 GCA_029593785.1 Cabassous unicinctus
GCTGATGGTATGTGAGAGCTGTCCTGAGGAGATTCTTCCTACAGGTGAGGCAAAGAGGGCTAGGACCCGGGAATCAAACTCATGGGAAGGCTGCTCTCACTACCCTCACCCTCTCTTCTATCTCAATCTTCCCCCTTTCATACCTAATGATAAAAGAGGGAAAATAAGTACATATAGAAAACCAAACTGAATGGGAATGTGGGAGGAGTGAACATAAAAGAAGAAACTGAAAATGATCAAAAGTTGCTCAGTACTGCTTTTTTTGGACTGGCATGGAAATCTCTGATCCACTGCTTCATGTATTTAACTTCCAAGGAGCGAGCTAACAGCACAGTTTGGGGATCTAAGGCATTGTTGGCTCGCAGATCTAAATGATGAGCACCCTGTGGGATTTTGATAGCAATCAGAGTGTCCGTAATGTCCTCGTTGACTCCACCTCCTGACCAGGGATCTAGTTCACCATTGCTGCAAATGAGGAAAAGAAAAACAAATAAGTATTGTTAGTTTCTCATATTTACACTCAGATAAGAGAAAACTATTATATGCATAACACCTAAAATTATAAGCATGTCATATGGGATGGTGCTTCATGCTGGAGCTTTACAATGTTTCCTCGTCCAGGTGCAAAAAGAGAAAACCAGAGAACAACTGAAGGTAGTACTGCTTCAAATATTGCCTGGGAATCTATGCTACCTAGATTGTATTGGGACTTAGAAGTCTGAATTCCAAACCTGGCTTCATCACTTAAAAGTTATATAATTGTTAGATCCCAGGTTAAAAAGGCTCAGAGACAGACCAAGATTCAGACGGGAGTTTATTAGGTCGCCAGCATGGCGGGGGTCTGAAGAGAGAGTTTAACCTGCCTGCCCAGGCTGGGAGTGTTCCTTTTGAGCGGGTTTTCAGAAAGGGCGCGTGGGTGTGGCGTGAAGCTATAGTGTGGGAAAGTACTGAGTTAGCTATTTCAGAGTAGGGCGTGCTGTTCTAAGAACTGCCCTACTGTTGGGGAAGGAAGGTTCAGTGGCCTTGTGGGGATGGTGATAAGCAAGGGCAGGAAGGGGTCATTCTGTTTGAGCACGTATAAACTCAGGGGGCGAGTGGTTACATTCTAACAATAATCATAGCTAATTTACCTGACTCAGTTTTCCCGTCTGTAAAATAGCGATAATAAGGTTTACCTCATAAAGTTGTTTGAAGGATTAAACCGGATGGTGCATGTGGAAGTATTTGATAAGCATAAGTGCCAGGCACGTAGGAAACCCCTTCCTAGGCCCCAACCTACATTTAAAAATGCTAATTCTCTCTCAGCTCTTTAAAAAAATTACAACAACAACAACAACAACTGCATTTAAATTTTTTTTTGGCACAACACTTCCCTTTCAGTATAGTACTTTGGGAAATAGGGAGGGAGAATTGAAAAAAGGGTGCCCTGGATCTGAAAACAAATAAGTTGGGCATTACTGAAAGACCTTTATTTTACATCAGCTTTAAAGTTAAAGAAATGTTTTCAGGTTATTAGTCTTGGCTAGTTCACACAACACATTTCAGAATAATGTAAACAGGATCAGTCACTGAAACAGGCAGTTTAGTTTAGCTGAGCAAAAACCAATACAACCACAGAAAGCACTCCTAATATTATTTTTAATAGCTTTATTTAGACATAATTTACTACCAGAAAATTTACCATTAAAATGTACAATTTAATGGTTTTAATCATATTCAGAGTTGTGCAACCATTTTTAAATATTTTCATCATCCCAAAAAGAAAGCCCATACTCATTAGTAATTACTTCCTGTTCCCCCCATACCTGTGCATCCCTCAGTTCCAGACAACCACTAATCTTCTGTCTCTATAGATTTGCCTATTCTGGACATTTCATATAAATGGAATTATACAATATGTGGTTTTATGTGACTGACTTCTGTCACTTAGCTTAATGTTTTCAAAGTTCATCCATGTTGTAACATATATATCAATACTCCATTCCTTTTTTTTTAAAGATTTATTTTATTTATTCCACCCCACCCCCCACTTGCGCTTGCTGTCTGCTCTCTGCGCCTGTTCGCTGTGTGTTCTTCTGTGTCTCCTTGTCTTCTTTTCTCATCTTCACTTTATGAGGCACTGGGAGCCGATCCCGGGACCTTCCGATGTGAGAGAGAGGCAGCCAACCACTCGAGCCACCCCAGCTCCCTGGTTTGTTGCGTCTCTCATTGTCTTTTTCCTTTGTGTCTCTTTTGTTGTTGCAACATCTTGTTGCACCAGCTCTCCACACAGGCCCGCTTTTGCCTTCACCAGAAAGCCCTGGGAATCGAACCCGGGACCTCCCATATGATAGACAGGAGCCCAATTGCTTGATCCACATCTCCTTCCCACTTCATTCCTTTTTATGGCTAAATAATATTCCATTGTATGACTATACTACATTTTATATATCCATTCATCAACTGATGGATGCTTGGGTTATTTACACCATGATTATTATGAATAATGCTTCTATAAACATTCACCCACACATTTTTGTGTGGATTTATGTTTTCTTTTCCCTTGGGTATAGATCTAGAAGTGGAATTGCTAGGCATATGATAACTTAACCTTTTGATGAAATGCCAGACCGTCTTCCAAAGCAGCTGCACCATTTTACATTTCTACTAGCAATAGGTGAGGATTCCAATTTCACCACATCTTCACCAGCACTTATTATTATCTGCCTTCTTGATTATAGCTATTCTAGTGGCTGTGGAATGGTATCTCATTGTAGTTTTGATTTGCATTTCATGAATGATTAATGATGTTGAGCATCTTTCGGAGCTTATTGGCCATTTCTAAGCCTTCTTTGGAGAAATGTCTATTCAAATCCTTTATTCATTTTTTAATCGGGCTATTTATCTTTTTATTATTGAATTTTAAGGGTTCGTTACATATTCTGAATACAAGTCCTTTATCAAATATTAATATTTGACTTACAATATTTTCTCCCATTCTGAAAGATGTCTTTTTATTTTTATTTTTATTTATTTATTTATTTTCCAGGAGGTCCCGGGGATCGAACCCAGGTCCCTCCATATGGGAGACGGATGCCCAACCATTTGAGCCACATCCGTCCCCCGAGATGTCTTTTTAATGTCTTGATGGTATAATCTGTAGCACAAAAGTTTTAATTTTGATGTAATTGAATTTATCTATTTTTTCTTTTGTCCTTTGTGCTTTTGGCGTCATATCTATGAAACCATTGTCTAACCTAAGATCAGGAAGATTTACTCATATGTTTTCTTCTAAGAGTTTTATAGTTTTAGTTCTTACATTTAGGTCTATGATCTATTTTGAGTTAATATTTTTAATGTTATGAGGCAGGGTTCCAACTTCCTTTTTTTGTATGTGTTTGTCCAATTTTTTCCCCATTGAATTATCTTTGCATCCTTGTTGAAAATTAATTAGCCATAAATTTAAGGGTTTATTGCTAGATTCTCAATTCTATTTCATTGATTTATATGTCTACCCTTATGCCAGTACCACACTATGCTGACTACAGTAGCTCTGTAATACGTTTGAAATTGGGAAGTGTGAGTCCTGCAATTTTATTCTTCATTTTCAAGATTGTTTTGGCTATTCTGGGCCCCTCCCTTGCATTTCCACATGAATTTTAAGATCAAAGGGTCAATATTTGCAAAAAAAAAGTCAGTTGAGATTCTGATAGGGATTGCATTGAATCTGTAGATCAATTTGAGAAATAGTGCCATCTTAACTATATTAAGTCTTCCAATACATGAACATGGGATGTTTTTCCATTTATTTAGATCTTTTAAAATTTCTTTCAACAATGTTTTATAGTTTTCAGTGTACACATCTTGTACTTTTTTGTTAAATTTATTCCCAAGAATTTTATTCTTATTAATGCTACTGTAAATGGAATTGTTCCCTACTATTATTAATTCCACCCATGAATAAACTGGTTTAGAGTTTACAAAGCCTTTCACATTTCATGGTGCTAACAATTCTATTGGGTAGGTTTAATTATAATCCTTTTATAGATGAGAAAACGAATGCTCAGAGAAGTTAAAAGGTGTGCCCAAATCATTCAGCTAGAAATGGCAAATTTGAGATTCAAACTCAGGTCTTCTAACTCTAGTCCAATACTCAGTCTTACACCACATGGGATTTTATGGACACATGACTGCTGCTGGAGTCAAAAGCACATACCCTCTTGATGTGTGATGCACAGTGAGAAGAGCACAGGCTTTGCAATCAGACACTCCTGGGTTCCAGTCCCAGTTCCACCTCTCAACTATCTAACCTCATGAAAGTGCAGGTGATTCAGAATAAAAGAAGGACTGAAATACCTGGATTTAAGTACCTGGCCCATGGCAGGCATAAGATCACTTTCCCTTATACACCTGGACACATCTTTATCTATATGCCACTTGAAATGGCTTAAAAAGCATTTTTATGTGTGTTCTGACATTTATTTAATGGCATTCCATTCTGCTGATATTGTTACAAAGCCCGAAGTAAAAAATCTTCAAGGTCACATCAGGTATTTGAAATTATTCTCGTAATTTGCATAATCATAAAGTCGTAGTTACAAGTGCAATCTATATGTCGAGAACTATCAAAATTTATATCTCTAGCCACACCCTCTCCTCTGAACTTCAAGACAAAAATTCAACTGTCTACTTGACATTTTTACATGGAAGTCTAATTAGGCATCTCACATGCATCAGGTCCAAAACTGAGCCCATGACACTTGCCCACACCTAACTGGCCCCTCCCACAGTTGTCCTTATCTCTGTTAATGGCAGTTCTATTCTTCTAGTTGTTCAGGCCAACCAAAAAGTTTGGTGTCATCCTTTAACCTTCTCTTTATTTCACACCCAATCTGTCAGCAAATCTCTCAATGATAGCTTCAAATATATTCATAATTTGGCCACTTCTCACCACCTCCACTACCACTACCCTGGTCCAAGTCACCATTATTTCCAGCCAGAATTACTGCAATAGGCTTTTAACTAGTCTTCCTTATTCTACTTGTCCCCCTGTAGTATATCAACAGAGAAGCCAACTTCTCACTCCTCTGCTCAAAATACCTCAAACTTTCCCATCTCATCAGAGTAGAAGTCAAAGTCCTTAACTAGGATCTACAAGTATCTACATGATCAGGGCCTCTGCTGTCCCTCTGATTTCGTCTCCGACAACTGTCTTCCTCAGTAACTCTCCTCCAGCCACAATGGACTTCTTACTATACCCACGAGGAGAAAATGTCAGGGACATTAACCCTCAAGGCCCTTGCCCTGGCTTACTCACCTCACAGCTAACTCTTTTACTTCCGTTAGATCATTTTTCAAAAGTCACCCCTCAGCGAGGTCTTCCCTGCTCACCCTAATCTAAAATTTCAAACCTTCCCCCTTCCCCCGATATTTCATAGTCCCTTCCCTGGTTTATTTTTAATTCTTAGCACTTATTTTTATTTTATTTATTTTTAGGAGGTCCCGGGGGTTGAACCTGGGACATCGTACATGAGAAGCAGGTGCTACTGCTCCCCATTATCTATTTCAAATGTGCTGATATATGCTATCTTGTTTAAATTACCTGTCTCTCACACTAGAATGAAAACTCCATGAAGGCAGGGATTTTTTCCTGTTTCGTTTATTGCTATATTCCTAGCACCTAGAACCAAGCCTGGCACATGTAGCTGAACAAATATGTACTGAATGAATGGACAAAGGATCTAAGTGTCTAGTTGTCTGTGGCCTTTTAGTAGGTGCTTTAAAAAGAGATCTATAAATACAGATGTATGTAAGCCCACAGACATGTTGTAAATCACTTCCATCCTTTGTACATGGGAAAGCAGATTTGATATAAATGATTAATACAAACATATAGGCACTGACCTTCAGCGGCATGCAATAGTGGAAAGAACAATAAAACTAAGTCAGTAATGTAAGTTTTACAACCTCACTAGCTGCATGATTCTCGGTAAGTCACTTGACCTCTGTGAATCTCAATTCCTGCCTGTATTACAAAGAAAAACATATGTTTTTTAAGAAAAGATAAGGCCCCTCTTTCACAGAAATATTGTGGGGCCCAAGTTAAATAATATATGTGGAACCAAGTGATAAACCATAAAATACTGCACAAGTGTGTGATATTCTAATTATTATCATGTTCTGTAAGTAAGAAAAGTATTAGGAGGTAAATGAATCATGAGAATGAACGTGAGAGCATTTCTTGAAAGAAATTTAGTGAAAAAACTAATGCAATCAAAATTTACTAGGTAAACGTACAAATAACACGAGAAAATAAACATTTAGATTCATTAGGTACACGTGTGTTTGAAATACAATATTAACTTCCCTGTTTCATTTTCACCACACTTCTTTTTAAGAAAACAAAACAAAACAATTCAATTGCAACTTAACATCATTGAAAAAAAAAATTCATGCCATAAAAGTACTTTTTTGGTTTTGTTTAAAAACAAAAAGGGAAACTCCCATGCAAAGGAGGATCCCATTTTAAAAGAATACTACAGATGGAATTGGATTCTCTCAACTGAACAAATAGCCTTTATCGTTATTCTGATTTGACAGGCCCAACCCAGATAGGAAACTCTTCATTATCTGCAAAACAAAAAAGCCATCCCAACAGCCACATAATAAGCAAACTGCATTTGATTTAAAAGGTCATCTGAATCAGCCTAGTGGCTTAGCAACAGTGTTTGGAGTTGCTGAGAGACCTAAGATGCACATGGACTTGAATTTCTTGGTCCTGGACATGTGAAAGCTAAACCAGTGATTGGCAAATCTACAAAAAAACACTTGCATTCTCAAGGGACTCTAGGTGCCTGGGTAAAATTCCCAAAAAGCAGTCTCACGTAATCTCTGGCAATTAATTCCCCTAAGGAATGATGCTAAGCCAACCAGCTCCTCAAGGACTCCTTTTTGGATTTATATTTAAATAACTGAGAAAGACTATTGGTAAGATAATTTCTTTGGGTTGGGGGAAAAGTAAATCCTTCCAACAAAACCGCTGTAACGAAACTATTAATAGCTACTGTTTATTAAGCCCTCAGTCACTCAACAAATGTTTACTGAGCACTTACTATGTGCCAGACACTTTTTGGGCACAGGGGAGTCAGCAGGAAACAAAGCAGACAAAACCGCCTGCCCTAACGGTGCTTACTTTCATGATAATATTTTTGCTCCTTGAAATAACCCTAGGATAGTAGTCATAATTATTTCCAACTTACGTAAGTTAGCAATTTGCCCAAAACTGCACAGCTAATTCAGTGAAAAAGTGAGACAGGTTAGTATAGGGAACAAGGGGAGGCAGCTGGTCAGAACAGAACAAAGTGGTAACCATCACAGCTGAGACACTGCAAAGAACGTGGTCACAAGACCCCACCGGAAACCCCCTGAGGGGAAGCAGCTGTTCAAAAACAAAGCTGTAATCCTTACAGCTGCCCGCCAAGACCCTGGTCACCAGGCCCAGTTTAAAACTCCCCAGCTCAAAAGAAGCTGCAGATAACTCCAAAAAGAAAGGCCTTCCCGTTGGTTCCCCAAAAGCTAACAGGTGCAACCTGAGTGGTCCAAAGTATAAACCAAAAAGAAGGCAGAAAAGCAACCAGTCAGAACAGTGAATAGCTGAGATCCCTCCTAAACATGGGGAATAAGGAGGAGGCCAGCTTCAAAAGGCCCCAGCCCTAGGGCATGCCTCTTCCTGGAGCAAGTATTTCGGTTGTGTACTTTCCCTTTTTTCTCGTTTCTTAATAAACTCTTCACTTGCTTGCCTACCTTATGGTGTGTCCTTAAATTCCGATGTAGCCAAGAACCTATTAATAGAAACCCGGTGGCAGGCAACAGAAGCGGAACTGTACCAAGACCTGCCGGCAAATCTCCAATCCAACCACTATAGATTAAATTTTCAGTCAGAAAAGTAGTCATGCGGGGGTTTGTGAGAGGCGACCTAAGAAGAGAAGCCTGAATATGAAGGTATTTTCCACACAATTCCCTGCACCCTTTTCATACTCATCAACCAGCCACATTTATAGCTGGTAGACACTAATATGCAAAATAGAGACACGGGCTGCTCCTGTACTTTGGGAACACGTTTTCTTCAGAAAAGCAGGAGAATTTAGAAGCTTCAAATAACTTACAGATATATGTTTTTTACATTGGATTTTTCACATCTAGCAGTCTGTAGAAAAAATATTTCTTCTTAAAAGTAGATTTGCCACTGCAGAAAGACAAAACAGCATCTCCACACAGGCCTACTTTTAAACTTTCACGTGCCTCTGATGCCTTCCTGAGCTTTGTATTTCCTTCCTGTCCCATGTCCCCATCTACACACACATTTATTACGTGCCAGTCACTGTAGCAGGTGCTAAAGGCACAGAGATGATTAAGACAAAGTGCCTGCCATTGAGAAGCTCGCAATCTCATGGGGGAAAATAGAAACCCAATCAGATAATTTCCACAGAGGGATAAGTGGTATTCACAGGGCTCAGGGAGCCAAACTTCCCTGGAGGGAAGGGGGAGGGGAGAGGGTCCTGAGGAAGGCCTGGGTCTTAACAGATGAGCAGGTTAGGAGAGAAAGGGAGAAAGAGAGAAAAGGCATTCAGGCCAAATATATAGTTCCTTGTGGTTGGAATATCAGTCATAAGGTAGGGAGTGTACTTCCATTTATTTATTTGGCAAATATTAAGCATAGAGGTGTGCCAAATTTGGGATACATGCTTTACTGGCTTAGTTCTTTTAAGCATGACAATAACTCTATGGGGTGACTACTAATATTAGTCTTGTTTTACAAAAGATAAAACTGAAAAATCCAAGAGGTTAAGTAATTGTATTGAAGACAGCTCATTCCGCCTTTGCACATCTCTGTTACAAAGTCCTTTCTTACACCGTACTTAAAAAGCCCCTTTCCCATAGTGTCTACCAACTGGCTTCAGATCTATTCCCAAAACTTTTCCCACAGACTCTGCCCCCTCCTCGAGTGATGAGGATGATGACGACGAGTGTCATTTTGACAGGCTGGGGAAAACCACAGAGGGCAAATGGATAATAAAATACTCATCTGTAATGGTAGGATCCAATAAAAAAGGACAATGTATTTGACCACAATTTGTATATTCAGCCATCATACAAGGATAAAAAGGCTCCACTTAATTCAATGGGAACTCTAGCTTCATAGAGTCAAAGCAAGGAAGGACTGAACTTAAAGCATCAGAATGCTAGAGAAATCTGCATAAATACTACATGGAGATAAGTTCCTAAAGAAAAATAAGAAATTGACAAAGTACTTCCTCCTCTGAAGGAACAAACATGAGCCTGGAAACCCAAACGCTTGTACTTAAGCCTTTCTCAGTTCTCTCAGTGCTTTCAATTTTTCCAGATTTCAAATACCTTAATTTGGCACAGGTGCCTTAAGCAAATAGATTTATTTGCTCACCACCTGTCACTTTAGAAGGCTGAGTTGAAGAGTATACTTTTGAAGAATCCTGTTGAGATCAAGGAACATACTTTAGAGAAATTAAACAAAAAGAATCTCTAAGTTCCCCATTAAAGTACCTTATCTTTTATTTAGGGGCAGATGCCCTGCTGGATTAGAAAGCACCGATAATGAGAGAGGCTCAATAAGAGACCAATAAGAGGCTCTTCTGCAAAAGGTTCCGGTGTCACCAGCCCAAACCCAGAGGTTGAGTCTCCAGTCAAATCAGAGCGCCTCACTCCTAAAAGCTATTGGCCATGTCCCAAGGGCTACATTTGACTTTTGTTTATAAAAGCTTGTAAAAGAATGTCACTACAATTTGAATGATCGCTCTGGGTTAAGAGGTATGTATGAGTATCTCCCCACTATTTCCATACAGATTTGGGGAAATTTTTTGATCAACTGGCTGCTGTCTTTATAGCTGACAACCTATTATCCAGGCCAAAACATGGAAATTTTGCAGTCACAACTAGATACACATAGAGTTTACTCAATTAACTCTGAAATGAACCAACACCAAATATTTTGCTTCTTAAGAAGCACTATAAACGTAAAAGAACAAACATGGGTTTTTCAGTCAGGCCAAGGGTGAAATTGGGCTTTATCACTCAGTAACTAAAACAAAGCTAGATAAGCTCTCGGAAGTTACCCAACACAGAGACCTCCAGTTTCCTCCTCAATAAAAAACATCTACTTCACAGAATTGTTGTGAGGATTCAATTAGGTAATTTATGTAAAGTACCTCACAGAGTATCTGGAACTGAAGAGAGCAGGCACTTGAAAGAGTGTTGAATAAATACTAAAAATATTTTCTTCTTATTCTTAAAAATAGCAACAATAATAAGACAAATTGTTAACAACAGGTGATACTTCGCTTTATGCTGGAGGTTTTTTGTTTTTTTTTAATTTTCTAATTTGGTTTTGTTCTTTGTTTTTAAGCCTTTAAGCAATCTTGGCAAAAGGTTTATTTATTAAAAGAATATAAAATCCTATCTCTTCTCAGCATTCCCAAAGGGAAATTTCAATAAGTAGGAAAACATGATGGGTGTTGCTATTATATTCTATGCCATTTTTATTGTCCAGCATTTTCTGGTTCTGTTTTCTCAATTATTCTACAAATGTCTCCATCAGTCAAAGTTCCTCTTTGCACTAGCAGAAACTCACCTGAAAATGATATTCTTGTGTGAACTGATGTTTTTGCCTCCATACAGAGTGGTGATCCAGGAGGGTCTCGGTCTCACGCCCCACTGTTTGAAGCATTCATTAGACAATTCCTGCAAGTTCCATGAGTGAGGTTCAAACATGTCATCGATGCCATTAGTACAAAAGGGCATGATCATTTCTGTGCAGGACTGAAAAATCAAACCAGGAGAGGATCCAATGAGAAGATGAGGCACAGAGATGTTAGATAAATTGTCAAAAGGCTTATAGTAAGGAAGTAGAAAAGTTAGGGTTTGAACCCAGGTGGTCTGGCTTCAGATCCCCTGTGCTTTTCCTCTAAGTCAGGCAACCTCTCACTATTTGTAAAAAGGCTTGGCTGAGAAGTAATAGAAGTTAGGACTGTCTATTCCTTATTTGTAAACTGCTTTCTTTCACATCTATTCTCACAGTTAACCTTCAAAACAACTCTGGAAGGAAAGGATTATTATTATTAGTGTCATTGTACAGATGAGGGAATGGAGGCCCAGAGAGAGTCAAGTTAGACTTCCCATCTTTTGCGTGTCCACAAAATGCTTCCTTTACAATACTTACTGAGATTTATTGTAATATTAGTTTATATTTACATATTTATATACCTATCCTTTGCAGCAGGATGTACTTGAAGGTGAGACTGTGTCTTATTTATCTTTGTATCTTTGGAGCCTAGAACAGAACCTGGCACATGGTAAACACTTGATAAATATTTGGTGATGATGACATACATGAATGAATGATGGATGAATGAATGAATGAATGAGGAATCTTGTCCATGGTCTTACAGTGTAAGGGGACAGAGCCAGTTTAAGTGACAAAATCTTGTGTACTCTCTGTTATAGCACAACTGTACCAGTGGAAAGTAAGTTCCACTTGGGGAAATTATACACACTTACCTGATAGCTCCAACCCTGGATTCCCAAACTGCTTGTTGCTGTCTCTGATACATTCAAGCATTTTGCCTGGCCCGAGTAATTGTAATATATATTCAGAGCTTGGAAAATATTCTGAATCAGGTGTTCATAAGATACATTGGGATTTTGCAAATGCTGGCACACTATCTGTCATTTTAGAGAGATAAAGGGAGAATATGAGTTTGATGTGACCATAAAACATTTTGCAAGCATCCAACTGCATTACTTGACAATTTCTATCTCTTGAGAATAACCCCCTTCATAAATGACTAAACCTCTTAAAGGACTTCTAAGGCTACATGAATAACCCAAAGTCCTTTTCATGGTACATAAAGTCCTCCCCGCTTAGCACTCTAGCTTCCTCTCCTATAGCCTCCGTTCTAGCCCAGTAAAACCATTCCCCACCAAACCAAGCTCTGTCCTTTCTCTTTGCCTCTGCTCACCCTGAATGCCCTTTTCCCACCCTCCCACTCCACTAGTGCCAGGTAAATACAAACTCATCTTCCACAGTGCTCAACCCAAGTATCACCTCTGCTCTGAGGCAATCCTTGCCTATGTCTCTGTGGCAGTTTGGTATTGTTTATGAATTCCAAAAATAGATACTAGATTATGTTTGTAAACTGGTCTGTCCCTCCAGGCATATTAGATTATATTGCATTCAGAGGTTTCACTTTTATTGATTAAATAATGATTAAGGCTTTGATTGGGCCATATCAGTAGGACGTTGAGTCCCAGAGAAACCATACCACAGAGAAGGGAAGTTTTGAGCTGAAGCCCGGGAAGTAAACACACAGGAGAAGAACAC
>JAQZBX010091415.1:0-12394 GCA_029593785.1 Cabassous unicinctus
AAAAAAAAAAGAAACCCAGAAAGCTAATCAACAAAATACCAAGCCCAAGTCCCAGTCTTGAACCCAGGCTTGCTGGATACCAAAGCTCCTGTGCTCTTAGCAATGACCCTATGATTATACATTCAAGGTGTGCAAGGATGGTTCAACATAAGGAAATCAATCAATGTAATACACCACATTAGCAAATCAAAAGAAAAAAATCACATGATCAGCTCTATTGATGCAGAAAAAGCATTAGACAAAATACAGTATCCTTTCTTGAT
Source organism: Cabassous unicinctus (assembly GCA_029593785.1). Lineage (NCBI taxonomy): Eukaryota > Metazoa > Chordata > Mammalia > Cingulata > Chlamyphoridae > Cabassous > Cabassous unicinctus. The sequence continues at coordinate 264 of JAQZBX010091415.1, forward strand.
AAAAACACTTCAAAAGATAGGAATAGAAGGAAACTTCCTCAACATAATAAAGAGTATATATGAAAAACCCACAGCTAACATCATATTCAATGGTGAAATACTAAAAGCTTTCCCTCTAAGATTTGGAACAAGACAAGGATGCCCACTGTCACTGCTCTTATTTTACATTGAGTTAGAAGTACTTGCTCGAGCACTTAGGCAAGAAAAAGATATAAAAGGCATCCAAATTGGAAAGGAAGAAGTAAAAATTTCACTATTTGCAGATGACATGATCCTATACATAAAAAGCCCTGAGAAATCTACAAGAAAGCTTCTAGAGCTTATAAGTGAGTTCAGTAAAGTGGCAGGATATAAGATCAATGAGCAAAAAACAGTAGCATTTCTGTACACTAATAATGTGCAATCTAAGGAGGAAATCAAGAAAAAAATTCCATTTACAATAGCAACTAAAAGAATCAAATACCTAGAAATAAACTAAAGATGTAAAGGACTTGTATGCAGAAAACTACACAACATTGTTAAAGGAAGTCAAAGAAGACCAAAATAAATGGAAGAATATTCCCTATTCATGGATAGGAAGATTAAACATCATTAAGATATCTATCCTGCCCAAACTGATCTACAGATTTAATGCAATCCCAATAAAAATTACTACAGCATTTTTTACTGAATTGAAAAAGCTAACTGTGAAATTTATTTGGAAGGGCAAGGGGCTTCAAATAGTCAAAGACTATTGAAAAAGAAAAATGAAATGGGAGGAGTCACACTACCTGACTTTAAAACACACTACAAAGCTACAGTGGTCAAAACTGCATGGTATTGGCACAAGGATAGACATACTGACCAATGGAACAGAACTGAGAGTTCTGATATAGATCCTCGCATATACAGTCAACTGATATTTGACAAGGCTACCCAGCTCACTCTACTGGGAGAGAATGGCCTCTTCAAACAAATGGTGCTTGGAGAACTGGATATCCATATCCAAAAGAATGGGAGAGGATCACCATCTCATGCCCTATACAAAAATTAACTCAAGATGTATCAAAGATCTAAATATAAGAGCCAAGATCATAAATCTCCTGGAAGATAATGTAGGGAAGCATCTACAACATCTTGTATTAGGAAATGGTTTCATAAACTTTACACCCAAAGCACAAGCAACAAAAGAAAAAAGAAAAGATAAATGGGACCTCCTCAAAATTAAAAGCTTTTACATTTCAGAGGAGTTTGTCAAGAAAGTGAAAAGGCAGCCTACTCAATGGGAGAAAATATTTGTTATCTATCCAATAGGGGCCTAATATCCAGCATATATAAAGAAATCTTATACCTTGAAAATAAAAGGACAAACATCCCATTTTAAAAATGGGCAAGTAATTTGAATAGACACTTTTCCAAAGAAGAAATACAAGTGGCTAAAAAGGACATGAAAAGATGCTCAACATCACTAGCTAATAAGGAAATGCAAATCAAAACTACAATGAGATATCATCTTACACCCATTAGACTGGAGGCTATTGAAAAAACAGAGGACTACAAGTGTTGGAGAGGACGTGGAGGAATGGGAACCCTTATCCACTGCTGATGGGAATGTAGAATGGTGGAGCCATTGTGGAGGACAGTCTGGCTGTTCCTCAGGAAGCTAACTATAGAACTGCCATATGATCCAGCAATCCCACTGCTGGGTATATACCCAGAAGAATTGAAACCAGGGACACAAACAGATATATGCACACCAATGATCATAGCGGCATTATTCACAATTGCCAAAAGTTGGAAACAACCCAAATGTCCATCAATAGATGAATGGATAAGCAAATTGTGGTATATACATACAATGGAATATTACTCAGTTATCAGAAGGAATGCAGTATTAAGACACGGGATAACTTGGATGAATCTTGAAGACCTTATGTTGTGTGAAGTAAGCCAGGCACTGAAGGACAAATATTACGTGACTTGACTGATACGGAAAAAATAAAAGGTAATTGAAGAGGGAGAAGTATGAGAGCACTTATTTGGGTAACCCATATTCTATCTAGGCCAGCAACATCAACATCACTTGGCAATTTGTTAGAAATACAAATTCCCAGGCTTAACTTCCAGTCCTACAGAATCAGAAACTCCGCTGGTAGGAGTGGATCCAGCAATCTGTGTTTTAACAAGTTCTTCAAGTGTTTCTGATGTACAGAGTTTGAAAACTACTGGTCTGCATGAACTCATTAGCCCTCATTACATCAAACAATAAATGTAAATGAATTGGGTTACTCTCAGTCTGAATTGGAATGCTGCTCATTTGTAAGGTCTCCAGTGAAATGCCAACTCTTTGTGAAATTTCCCACTCCTGTCTGCCCCTCCATAATACATTGTTTATACCTTTGTTAAGCATGCATTTCCTTTCACTTTGTATTATATTTCATTGCTGACATGTCTATAACCTTCACTAGAATGCCAGTTCTATGGGGCATGGATTCTCATATTTCAATATTTATAAAGCTCATAGCCAGTATAATCTGAGTAAGGGCAGGTCTAGCTGACCATGGAGGTTAAAATAATTGGAAAACATCAGTTTCTGAGGTTCATAAAGTTTCAGGCTTGGTCCAAGTAAATCATTTACATTTAGTAGTCATCATCTTTTCAGAATCACCAAAATGAGAGTGGGGGCGTAGCAGCCATGAAAATGTTCTCTTAGATCTCTTACTGTTAGGAGCATAATTGATCAATGGCCCAAGCTGTTGAGTTCTGAATCCATCACTGTACTTTCCACAGGCTGCCCTTAGCCATTGGCAGTGTACAGCAGGGATACTAAAGCATGGAAATCCTGCAAGATATAGGACTCCTCTAATAAGCAACATTGAATCAAGGACTCTTCATTGGCCTTGATGAAGCTTGTTTAAAACTGCACTGCAATCGAAGACTTCTCCTACCCAAACTTCCTTCCTTCCATCTCTCCTCCACAGAGGTTAAACCTGCAATAGTCTGATAGTTCTCGTCTCTTTCAGATCCCTTCCTGCATTTTCCCCCAAAATGTCTCTGTCTTGTTTAATCCCATCTTACTGCCTGCTTTTCAGAAGATCTGAACTAACATTGGGAAGATCTTGTCTAGTTTCAGTTTCATGAATAGTTGTACTTCCTGTAGCAGTTCCTTGTCTTTCGTGTACAGACAATGTTACTTGGGTAAATGACAACTTCCCTTATGCAGGTTGGCTGCTAGAAAGCTGATACCAAAAGGAGGGCTCTATTTTATGAGCCAATCATTGTTCTTTTCAGGTTTTTAAATGAATAGACAAGTTTTTTTAGAACAGGTCTAGGTTTACAGAAAAATTGAGCCGAAAGTACACAAAGTTACCATATACCTCTTCTCCTCAGTTTAAAATGTTGAATCCACTTTTATTCATAAGCAATTTTATTTTTAATGTAATTTTATTTTATAATTTTTTTTGTAAGCTGCATGAAATAATTTCTGAAAAAAGCAATAATAATAATCCAAATAATAGTCAAATATGAAGGAATGGCATCAGGGCTGCCATGTTCAGCCAGCCCCCATCAGCTATATATTCCGTGGCTCTAGCTGGTGCCAGTCCATAGACCTCAATATTAATGGTGCCTTCTGAAGTTGTGTTTTGGCCCTGGGTTGTATGTGCTCAAAGGTGGAAAGAATAGGTTAATGGAAACTCAGACAGTGACCTGTAGAAGTCCAGTCAAGCAGACAATTTGGGTAACAGTACATAGCTGGATAATGGTAAACTACTAGAAAATTTTAAGTAGGGCTCCACTCCTCATAGTGAAGCTGGAGAGCTGTTTAGATCCCTGAAATAGGGACCTGAGAATGGGGAAATTTTCAGAAGTGCTGGGTACTAAAATTTCAAAAGTCCTTTGGACATAAGCAAGAGATGAATTCAGAACAGAATGGCTTAAGCAAAAAATTTAAATAAAAAACTCATGTAATTAGACCAGAAACAGACTTGCTTTAGATGAAGTTCTATCTTGGTGCCAAACAATATGATTGGGACCTTGTAGGATGTACATTTGTCAATTTTGGATGCTCATAAAATGAAGATCCGTTCTAGTTTTAGAGAATCTTCACTCTGTGATTCTCAGTTGCTAACAGAGCATCCCCCATTAAAAAATGATAAGAGGTAAAATCTGCTCTCTTACCGTCTCCTTGTGGTCTGAGCATGGGCATCAGCATTCAGATGCTCTGATCCAGGATTCAGGATCTTGGGCTAGTGACCTCAAGAAAAATGAGTTTAATGATTTGATTGCCTGCAACTAGCTATGATGGCTCTATCTTGTGAAGGAGCCGGTGGACAATGACAGGAGATACCTTTGAAGACCAGATTGTTTCTGCAATATTATTTGACTCTGGTTCCTTCTTATTTCCTGGGCCTGGTTCTCCATTCTTCCCCTTGACTCTTTGAGCTGTCAATATCCTTCCAATACATTTCTCCTCTATTTAATTTTTCAAAAGAGGTTTTAGTATCATGCAGCCCATCTGATACACCTGTTTTCCCTGTACTTATTTGTTAGTTCCTCTTCTTCAATATTAAAACCAGTAGAGCTGCCAGCATCTTCCTTGTTCAGAATTAGCTAGAAATATGCCCGATTCTCTAAAGAGTTACACGAATGGATGAATAAACACAGTGTTTCTATTCTTATATTGCTGGATCAATTTGAGATAATGTACTAATAGCTAAATGATAGGGACTGCTTTAAATGCACTAGTAATAGATTTTAGGCTACAATAAAATGGATTTAATAATAAATTATCATTACAAAATAAAATCTTTAAGGGTAAGAGGATCGTGTTGTTTCTAAACATGGAGATTAGGCCATGAATGCAGTTGAGGTATAAGTTCCAGCTGTCTGAGGTAATTTACCTCAGCATTAGGGTTTTCATGCAACATAGTTCATTAGGAAAATAAAATATATCAAACACCCTATGTTTCTATTGACATTAGTAGAAGTTGCTTGCATACATCAAGTATTGACTATTGCCCAGAAATACTGAAATACTTTAGAAAGTGTCAATTTCAATATAAATATTAATGATTGAAGCATTCTATTTTTCTTGTCAATATTAAATGTGGAGGTGGAATGGCCAGTTGGGTAAACTGTTGAATTGGCAGGAAAAAATGTGTTTTTTATATTCTTGAATCCCTTTGTGCCAATGAAAAAGGTACTTGATTCTTCTGGGCCCCAGATTCCTCATTTTTGAACAGTATCTATTTCATAGGCCGATCTGGAAGAAAACATCACATTGAGTACTGTGAGTAGCACAGTTTCTAACACTGATTAATGATCACTGTTATATCTATTTAAACATAATACTTTCAAATTATCATGACTATTAGGGCAGATATTAGGCCCCTATCATTAGAAACATTGATAGTTTCATTAAAAAGATATTTCAATGTATTCATTCAGTTATTCCAAAAAGAATTTATTGAGTTCTGCTGAATAGTAACTACTGTGCTCGGTCCAGCAGATGACTGAATAAAATTATCTGTCCTCAATCAACTCATGGTTTGGCCAGGAGGCAAGAAATTAAAACTCAATATTACAATGCAAAACTAAAATTATGGACTGAACTCTGCTTAAGGGACCAGAGTGATAGTAACAAAATAGTAATGCCAATATATCTACTATACTACTGATAAAAACTAACATTTATTGAGTGCTTACTATAAGTTAGATAATGTTTTAAGCTCTTTATACATATTAACTTATTTAATCCTCCCCAAAGCCATTTGAAGTAGATGATATTATTTTCCTTACTTTAATGCTGAGGAAATTAAGGGACAGAGAGTTTAAATAACTTTCCCAAGGTTGTAGAACTAGTGAGAGAAAGAGTAAATCAACCCCCAGAGTCTAATTTCAGAGCCCCAGCTCTTAACCACAAGGCTGTAGTACCACTCTGAGGCATCAGAGATGCCTTTGCAGAGGAGTTTACATTTGAACTGAATCTGGAAGGGTCTACAGGATTGATCCAGGCAGATATGGGTGAAAGATATTTCAGGGAGAGAGACTGATATGTGTATCGGTAGATAGAACAGATTATATCCAATTTACTTACAAGTAATTTAGTATGTCTGTAGCCCAAGTCAGTTATGAAGAAGCCAGAAGTGGAGAGGCTAGTTAGGAAGTTATCCTTCTAGTCCAGGTAAGAGGTAATGAGGGACCAAGCTATGCTGGTGGTAGCTGGAATGGAGCACCTGCTATGTGCTAACCTCTATGGGGAATACCAAAACGAATGGGACCTAACACTATGCCCAAAGGGTTTACACTCAGGTGGGAAAAAAGATGGGATATTGCAGACTTATTAAAGTTGCTGGGAATACCAGCTTTGACAAGGTCGTCACACAGCCTCTCCAGCAAAGACAAGAGAGAAAATTGACCTTCACAAGTGGAAAGAGAAAAAAAATTGCTAAATTTAACACTGATAAGTATAGGATAATTTTAAGGATAAATCATGATTTCCATGACTACACAATCAGAAATAACCAGCTTTGAAGCAGTTGCCAGGGGAAAAAAAGGCTTATTATGGGCTCAAAGTTAAATTTGTTAGCAGTATAATTCTTTTAAGAAAGGAGGGATGAAAATGGGACATGTACATTCAAGCAGAGGCTCTAGAGCAGCAAGTTTTCCTCCCACAGCTGTCAGCAGTGGTCAAGTGTTATGAGAATATTATGGCTGCTTTGGGGCTTTGAAATCAATATTGGTAGCTTACAGAGGGTACAGAATGTGATAAAGGGGTTAGGAAATGGGCACACTGAGCAAAGGTTAAAGGTATTCTGACTATTTATTCTGTGCTCCATGACCCTTGCAAGCATGCCAAGAACAGCCTCGCATCTAGAAATGGCCTGGGTTCTATTGGCTTACATTAAAAACGTTTCAACTAGTTTAACTGGAAATTGCTTTGAATATACATTCTTCTTTTTATGCTCTGTAATTTCCTGGAAAATTAAATACAACATGCATTTTAATGAAGTGCCGTAAGTATTAAAACTAAAGATGGAAGGGCTTGAGTGTCAAGAAAATTAGAATTTTCTCTAATATCATTCTCTCAGCCCAATTGAACACATCTAGAATTTTACATCACTATTAAAACACTTTGAAACATAGTAGAAACATTTACTGAAGAAACAATACATTTCATTTAGAAAATTCTGACTTGGCAATTTTCGTGTTACATTAACAATCAAATATATTTAATCATAAAAGTTCAATCGTTAAAATAATTCTATACATATGTGTATATATACATCATATACATATGGTTTTCATTAATAAACATTTGCTAATGTATTCAATATACTTTTTAATGTGCTTACTGTGTGCTAGGCTTCAAGGTGTTTGGGAAATATCGGTGAACAAAACAGGCAAAGTTCCTGCCTTCTGGGAGTTTATATTCTACCAATTTATCATTATACTGTAACGATTTAGTATGTTAGAAGTTGAGTACTGCAGAAAAGAAGGTAATCAAATAAAGCAGGGTTAGGGAAATCAGGGGGTGCTGAGGACAGGCATTAAGTAGAGTAGTCAGATTAGGAGTTTTTGAAGAGGTGAGACTTGAGCAACTCAAAGGAGGCAAGGGAAGCAGCCAGGAGGAAAGTAGACAATACTGGGACCTAGGCAGTGGAAAGAGCTAGTGCAAATATCCTAAGGCAGGAGGATGCCTCTGATTTTGAGTAACACCAAAGAAACCTAGGAGGCTGGGGTACAGTAAACAAGGGATAGAGTGTAGAAGATAAGATCAGAGAAATGGGGGTGCAGACCATGTAGGATTTTGCAGGCCACTGTAAAACTTTGACTCCAAATAAAATGGAGAGTCACTGGAGGGTTTGGGGCAGCGGAATGACACGGCATCTGTTTTATAAGGATCATCCTGGCTGCAGTGATGAGAAGAGACTGTAGGGAGGAAAAGATGGAAGCAGGAACACCACTTGGGAAGTTATTGCAAGAATACAGGCAAGAGATGATGGTACCAAAGTGGTAGTGGTGGACCAGATGGTGAGATGTGACTGAAACACTTCTGAATGAATGAAACAAGCATCTTCTATCTTTGTTTTCTTTTCAGTTTCCAACTATAAATAATAATTGAGTTTCCAGAGTTCTTCAAAATGCTATCAGAAGACATTTATTCAGTCCTCACTCTTTATCACAGCTTTATAGTAGACATTAAAGGATATAAAGTAGGGAACAAATGCCCTTCCTAACTCTGGTGGTGTTTGCCCACCAATTCTAAAAATGTTACTATGGATCTAAAGATGTGGAAAACTTAGCTGTGACCTCATCAGGGATAATTTAGCTGTTCTGATTGATAAGAAGGAATCACCTTTTTACCTTAATGCTCCAAACTGTCCTTTCAGTTATTCATTGTGGGAGGAAGACACAAGTGGGAGGAAGACAACTTTCCATAAATGTTGGAAAATAACAATGATCTCTGCTGTCCCCCAAAAATGTTGCCACTGGCCACATGTGGCTATAAATTTAAATTTAAATTAATTAAAATTAAATTTAAAAACATTCAGTTCCTCAGTCACAATAGCCACATTTCAAGTGCTCAGTAGCCACATGTGGCTAGTGGCTATTATAATGGATAGAACCAATATAGAACTATTCCATCATCTCAGAAAATTCTATTGGATAGCATTCGCAAGATACTTATAAGGAAAATAACATATTAATTGTTCACCAGATATGCCTGGTATCTCTCTTTCTAGATTTTATAGGGTTGGATAATAACACACACAAGAATAAGAAGGAAAACACTCAACTTTGTATCACTTATGTATTCTAATGAAATACCAGCCCTGTATTTTTCCCATTTCTTTTACATTCACAATTTTTTTGTCTTGAATTTCTTGATGGTATCTATTTTTTCCACTACCTAGAATTAGAAATCAATTCTTTTGTTTCAAATGTGAATTTTCCCCCCTAATTATAAGCTGTTACTTTATATAACAAAAGAATTGATTTCTGAACGCACTGTTCAGACATTAGCAAAACCAACAATTGGAATTATTCAAATCAACGTCCCTTATGAGTATTAACAGGCAATGCTAAGACATAGCCATATTTTTAGACTCTTCTCCACATTCATCTATTTTATGCCTTTTGATCAATCCTGTATGAAGCAGGCATCTTTCTTTGCCTCCTACATTTCAGCTTGCTTTCTCATCCTTGTAGTTCAGTGGTACTTATTTAGATTTCTTGCTAACTGAAACTGAAAGTGTAGATTAATTCAAGTTACATCAATATTTGTTTTTTTGTGAAACAAAGAAATTAAATATTATATTTTTAAATTAACTATTCTAACATGAGCCTGCTTTGGTACTTTAGGTAATTTCTACTCAATGTCTCCTCTTGTGGCCGGGGTGAGAGGGCTTAATTTGAGGCACGTGCTAGAAAGCTAGCCTTGTGTTTGACCATTTCCCTCTTTACTCTGAGATCCACTTTGCCCTTTCCTGTGCTTTGCTCCATATCACACATCACGGCGGGATGAACCCTGCAAACGACATTTACCAGATCCCTGAAAAAAATAGCTTCTTTTAGGGATACGTCACTAGGAGGTACTGGCTAGAGATCTGACAGGTGAGATGTCAGAGTTTGCCTTCCCCTTTGCTTTTAGCTTCTGGAGGTAAGTTTTTTTTTCAATATTGTCTACATAATTCTGTGGTTGCAAATCCCACAGAGCAGCTGGTCCGTGGTCCCATCTCCTACCTTGCTCCTGCCAGGTGGTCACTCTCTGGTGCTTCCAGATTCCAATTAGTAGTCAGCTGTGCTACCCCTTAAACAGCTCCTCCTCCAAGTTTCCAGCTCCTGTGAAGGGAATTCAGACCCTTTCTATTGTCCCTCCAGAGCAGGGGTTCTTAACCAGGGGTCTACAGTCCCCAAGGGGTCTGTGGAAAGATTTCAGGGGGTCCGTGAGCTTGAATTGAAAAATTAAAAAAAAAAAAAACAAACAACTTTATTCTTGTGGGGACGTGTTGGTGCAGGTGTGATATGTTTATTAAACAATACACAGTGTAGTGTGGGCTTAGTAAGGGGTCCGTGGTTTTCACCTGATTGGCAAAGGGATCCGTGGAACAAAAAGGTTAAGAGCACCTGCTCCAGAGCTTCATATGTTTGATAACCTCTGGGTTGTCTCCTCTACCCTTTGCTTTTCAACTCGTCTAACACTTTGGGACTAGCTTCCCATATAAAATTCCTTTCATTGAACTCCCTGACATGGGTTCTGTTTTCCTGACTACACTGTGATTGAAAAAACCTGGAAGCATGGTAGCTAAAAGTAGCATGCGGGCACAAAAAACTAACGGTCTTAGGGTCAAAAGAACTTGTTTAAATTCTAAGCAATCCAATTCCTTAGTGTGTGACTATGGAGAAGGTACTCTGAGTTGCAATACCCTCATCTGTAAAGTATAGAAAATAATTCCAATTCCATTAGCTGATCATAAATATTGAATGAGCTAACTTAAGCGAATGCATCTAGAAAATATCTGGTGGGAGATGCCTGATGAATATTCAAATGACTGTAAAAAGTGTTTTCTTCTTTCCTTTGAGGAAGCAGCTCCAGTATTGTAGCTTTAGCTCTTGGATCTTTATCTAACTGACAGACCTCAAACGAGTGAACTGAGAGGAAGTCTAAAGCTTTTGGGTTTATATGTATTTAAATCTGCATTGCTGCTTTCTCAGAGGTTGCGTGAGGGAGATATTCTTGCTATAAAAAAAAAAAAGGCTGTCTAATTCATGACAAAAGAAATCATACCCAGGCTGTTGTGCAATCTTTTACAGCAAAATATATATTCTAGGGTGCTAATGGTTCCTGAGTTTTCCCGTCCCTGAAGGGCAATGGGAGAACTCTCTCCACAGTTCTGTTAAATCCTCCCTTCCTGTTGTCACCAAGACATCCCTTTCTGGTAGCCCAAAACTAAGTGGTGTGAAATATAGACTATATTATGAGAAAAATGCTTCCAGCAGTGAACTCAATTTTCAGCCACCAGTCACTGAGGCTTATCTCTTGACATCAACAAATACATTTATAACTTCCTTGTTCTAAGCAAAAGCGTAACCCTATAATTATAGCAACTGCAAATATGAGCAGATTACTTGATTATTTTAACCAACTATTTTGCATTTTATCTCGGTTTTATTGTGAACTACAATATACACTGAGGAAAATGTACAAAACAGGACTATACAGCCTAATCCTTTCTCATATAGGAACTTCTGTTCAACAACCCTAAAGATCAAGGAAAAAAACAAGGCCACCAACCTAAAAACCTCCCTCAGATCCTATCATAATCACTTTTTTTTCCTCCAGAGAAAACAGGTAATGGGGATTTTATGGTAGTTATTTCCTAATTTTTTATGGTTTTACCTCCTAAGTATGTATCCCTAAACATTATGAATTATGTGTTCCTTATTCTTTGTGTCGCTTGAAAGGAATCATCTAGAGGCATCTAGGTTCTTCTGCTCAGATTATGTTTATATGAATCATGCAGTAGCTCTAATTAATTAATGTTTACCATTTCATAGTATTTCATTATTTGACTCTACCACACTTTACAGACCCATTTTATTTTTGAATGACTTTGGGGTTATTTTCAGTTTGGGATATTACAAATAACGATGCAAAGTCTCAATTCCCTGAGACTCTGTTCCATTTTTTCCATCCTCTTCTCTTTCTGTTTTCCTGTCTTTTCCAGTTCAGATGTTCTGCCTTCGAAGTCAGTAATTCTGTCTTCAAGCAATTCAAATCTGCTCTTATATGCCTCTAATGTATTTTTAATCTCATCCATCGTCTCTTTCATTCCCATAAGGTCTGTTACTTTTCCTTGCAGGCTTTCTAATTGTTCTTTATGCTCTCCCAGTGTCTTCTTAATATCCTTTATTTCTTTAGTCATATTTTCTATAAATTCTTTGAAGTGATTTAGGAGAGTTGTGTGATTATCACTGGTTAATTGTCTTAAATCCTGGATCTCTTCAGGATATTTGGTTTGTTCTTTTGGCTGGGCCATCTCTTCCTGTTTCCTAGTATAGCTTGTAATTTTTTGCTGATGTCTAGGCATCTGAATATGTTGGTGAATTTACTCTGATGGCCAATTTCTCTCTCTTGCCTATTGTTT
>JAQZBX010091416.1:0-12394 GCA_029593785.1 Cabassous unicinctus
TTCAACTCTGTTCTTTGCCTTGCCTTTTATATTCAATTCCCCACCCACCAGGGGGTGGGGCTCAATGCCCTACTGACTGACATGGCCCAGTCAACGCCCTAATCATAATTCAATCATGCCCAGATTAACAGATTAGATTACAGGCATGATCCAATTATATTTTTGGAATTCATAATTACAAATTCCCCAACGGTTACAAGTATTATCAAATGACAAGTTATAAACCTTCTCTATTACTACATATTTTTCATAATTCATCAATTGAAAGACAGGGCAGAGGTCACTGCCCCAGCATCAATGGCTTCAATGGAGCATTAAATCACAGATCCCAACAATCATCTCAGCAGATCTGAATCTGTACTAAGCAGGTGGATCAATATTTGGTCAAAGGTTAGCTTAATTCAGGGGTGCCTCATCCCTGCCACCACCCTAACTCAGACTGTTAAACTGCTCTCTCCTGGTTGCTGTGTGTGGTGCCCAGGAAACAGTCCTGCAGAGCTGAGGTGTGACATCTACCGAGCATTGGGGGCAGGTAGGAGGCTAGCGCTGACCCCTGAACTTGGAGGGCAGCTATGTACGCCAAACATACCATACCCTCATTTAAAATAAGCAATTGCAGCTTTCAAAGCTAGGATTTACTTCTCTTCCATGAGCAGCCTGAAATTCATCCTGATCTTCTGGCTTCTTAATTATTCTGTAGAAATTAACAGATGCTATCCCAGAACTCGCTTTGGAATCATCATTTAACCAGCTATCTGGAAAAGCACAGCTGGGTTTGGAACAAGTGTCTCAACTCTCACTCCAGTATAAACACTGGATTCACACTCTTTGGAAGAGAGAGAAACTTTTCATCAACATAACCTACTTCCTAGTGGCTCCACTGGTCCAAATAATGCCAATTTACAACTTTAGTAATTCAGATATTTTTAAGTTTGCTTCTATAATAAATCTGGAATCTTCTGCATCTGGAAGAAGATTCTGTGCCACACACTTATCTATCCATTACGATTTTTATCATGAGGCTTGAGTGATGACATTACCCCAAAGAGGAGCAGGGAGTTAATATTTAATGGTACAGAGTTTCTGTTTGGGGTAATGGAAAAGCTTTCGAATTGGATAGTGGTGATGATAGCACTATATTGTGAATGTACTTAGTATCACTGAATTTTACACATGAAAGCAGCTAAAATGGGAAATTCTGTATTGTATAAATGTTACAATAAAATTTTTTTTTAAAAAATGAATATGTTGAAAAGGAGAAAAGTATCGAATAATTTCTTTCTTACCTGTGACATATTTAAAATTTTCAGAGTGAGATTTTCTAATCCCGTCACATTTCTCTCCTCACAGTTCACCTTTGGGGATTTCAGACTGTCAGTGTTATTGGAGACCTCTGTCGGGGCTAGATGGGATTCTGCCACTTCTGGCTCTGTGTAATACTCCTCGTCTCTATCAGGGAAGTGTGCTCCAGCACTGTCCAGAGAAAAGGGGCTCTCTCTGATTTTGCACCTCGAGTCCTCCTCCCCGCCAGCCCCGCAGGTGCCATCGCTGGGCTCTGAGCTCAATTTGTCCTCAGCTTCCCCCGGAATCACAGACAACATCACCATGTGTTTTTCATCAGTGTCCAGTCCCAGCACTGCATTGGCCTCTTCTGGTGATGTGTCTTGGCCCTTTGGGCCATGCGGGGGCTCCTCCTCATTCAGGTACACAGCCCCGACTTGGAGCGGGGGAGCAGGCTGCTCCTCGGACCACAAGAGACCACTTCCCTCTGTAACTAAAACATGCCAGTATGTTCACAGTCATATCTGACCTCAAAATAAATGAGCCACAAATGGTTATAGTACTCCTCAAATATTAAATTCTCCCCTAAAATTTCCATTGACCTTTCCAAGAGCCACCCACCATTCTCTAGATCATGACAAAGGTGAGCACAGGGGGTACTAGATGAATGAGTTTGAGTGCCAAATGAATAAATGGACAAATGCATAGCTCACTCAAAAACCAACTGTCTGTCATTGTTATTATAACCAAAAACATTCCAGTGCAGACATCCAGTTAGAAAAGATAATAAAAACCCTTTAACATTTTCTTTTGCTTGATGAGAATACCCAAGAAAATAATAATGACTTTATGGAAAATTCTACTATGGCAAAGCATCTTTGCATACATTTAACAGCTCTATGAGATGGGCAGGACAAGGGTTACCACCCTCACTTAATAGATGACCAAACTGAGACACAGAGAAGTTCAGCAGAATTCCCAGTGGCATGTAACTAGTAAGCAGCAGAGCCAGGTCCAGGAGCAAAGTCTTCTGGTAGTTAATCCAGAATGGGCCTTATCCTCCAGGGATGCTGGGCTATAATGCCTAAGGGACACTGCTCAAGCCACACTGCAGCTCCCCCGAGGTCCTCTCTGACAAATGGACTCTGCTCTCCTGCCTGCTGCCCACAGAGATATGAAGATTAGTTCCGCAAACCAAAAACATTCGCTGGAAAGAGGGGCAAGATGGTGGCTCAGTAAGGAGCTCCAAGAGTCAGCTCGTGCTACAGGGCAGTTAGTAATCACCCAGAGCTATCTAAAGCACATGAAAAATAAATAAATAAATAAAAAACAAAATGAAAAGTAAAGCACCTGACTGGGGGCCCCAGGAAACCAGAAAAGCATCCTGCAACATCTCGAAAGAACAGAAGGAGGAGACTGCCCATCTGCAGAGAAGATTCTTGAGTAGAGCACTCCACACCACGGAGGCCGGTGCCCATACTCCACGCCACCTAAGGAGCTATTCCGTGGCTGGGGTTGGAAGCTCCATTTCCCAAAAACTGGTGAGGAAGAGACAATTGGCTACATCAGTCTACCTGGGCAACTGCAGTCATTTTGGACCTGCACGGCATAGATTACAGGCCACACCTGCAGCTCCATCCCCACCCCAGGCAGGGGAACAAGGGGCATGAAGCTTCATCAGTCTCTCCAGGCAACTACAGACGGTCTTGGCCTGCACGACTTGGATTACACATGGCTGTGACTCTGTCCCCACCCCTGGCAGAGAAGAAAGGTGGGTGAAGCTTCATCGGTTCTTGGGGCAACGCGGGCAGCTTCAGCCTCGACAGCTTACAGCACCAAGTACATCCTTGGCTTCTACTACACAACCAACAAGGGAGAAAAGGCAAGAGAGCCCTAAACTAAAGAGAGAAACTGCACCCAGAATAAATATATCTAGTAAGCCAGATGCTAAGACACCAACAAAAAATTACAATCCATACCAAGAAACAGGAAGATATGGTCCAATTAAAGGAACAACATAAAAGAGTTGAGACTAATCATTGATGTTCAAACAAATCTCCTTAATAAGTTCAATCAGATGGCTAAAGAGATTAAGGATATTAAGAAGACACTGGGTGAGCACAAAGAAGAATTTGAAAGCATACATTGAAAAATAGCAGATCTTATAGGAATGAAGGGCACAATAAATGAAATTAAAAATACACTGGAGGCATATAACAGCAGATTTGAGGAGGCAGAAGAAAGGATCAGTGAGCTTGAAGACATAGCCTCTAAAAGTAAACACAGAAAAGAACAGATGAAGAAAAGAATTGAAAAAAATGAACAGGGTCTCAGGGAACTAAATGATCGCAAGAGACATGCAAACATACATGTCATGGGAGTCCCAGAAGAAAAGGGAAAAGGGGCAGAAGGAATATTTGAAGAAATAATGATAGGAAATTTCCCAACCCAATTGAAGGACAGAAATACCCGTGTCCAAGAAGCACAATGTACTCCCATCCAAATAAATCTGAATAGATCAACTCCAAGACACTTGCTAATCACAATGTCAAATGCCAAAGACAAATGGAGAATTCTGAAAGGAGCAAAAGAAAAGTGATGTATAACACATAAAGGATACCCAATAAGATTAAGTGCTGATTTATCATCAGAAACCATGGAGGCAAGAAGACAGTGGTATGACATATTTAAGATACTGCAAGACAAACTGCCAGTCAAGAATCTTATATCTGGCAAGATTGTCTTTCAAAAATGTGGGCAAGTTTAGTCACCTTTAGAAGGAGCCAGCTAATGAAGGTTCCTCTGTCCTAACTCCACTCACAGATTGGTCATGATGACCAATGACCCACTCATGGCTGGTGTTATCCTCAGGATCTGCATGGATTTGATCCTGACTGAAAGGTGGGCTCGCACTGACTGCAACAATAAGTGTCCTGAATCAGCCAGGCTCTGCCAGGACCTGTCACAGCACTTAAATTGGACAGTTTGAAAAGTACTTAATAAAGGGACCACCAAGGCGTGGACTGGATGTAAGGAAACCAGATCAGAACACAGACCAGGATGAAGAAGGCTAGGGAATGATATGGCGGTGGGGGGGGGTGGGGGACACATAAGATATTCAGCACATGCCCTCACCTCTCTGAGGCTGGTGGTTAAGTATAGTGAGACTACAGAGGTTCCCACTGGCTGTGAAGTCAAGGCAGACATCGGTTTGAATCGTGGCCCCACTACTTCTGGCTGAATGACCCTGGCAAAGGACTTATTGGCTATACATC
Source organism: Cabassous unicinctus (assembly GCA_029593785.1). Lineage (NCBI taxonomy): Eukaryota > Metazoa > Chordata > Mammalia > Cingulata > Chlamyphoridae > Cabassous > Cabassous unicinctus. The sequence continues at coordinate 4,557 of JAQZBX010091416.1, forward strand.
TCAGATGACTCATCTATAAAACGGGAAAGATAACCAATATCTACTTCATAAACATGTGAAGATTAAACAACGGGGCAATGCCCACTGCCTCAGTAGTCATGGGTCCGCCTCCCTCCTCGCAGCAAGGGTATGAGCTCCAGACTCCTAAAGAGCTGGCTTCATCCAGGAGTGGCAAAGCAGGGCTGCGGGCCACTGAATGGCAGCTCTTGATGCAGTGGCTCTGGCTCCTCCAGATATGGCCTGGTGGCATCTGGGTGATACTGCTCAAGCTCTTACAGAGACAGACCTACACCTGCCTGTCTCACAGGGATGGGCTCTACATCTGTTTTGTGGGCATCATGGTCACCACCATCTCCGTCTTCCAGTTCAGAGAAGTGATTCCGGCATGTAGCCCAGATTAATACCACATTTTGTTTGATTCCTACAGAGACAACGATGAGAGAAAGTCCCTTCAGAATCCTTAAGATCTATTTTGGAAAGTATCTGTTATTGAACTTAAATGATGACGCATGAAACCACCATGTTTCCAACATAATGGTTGAAGGTGTCTTTCCAAGTCATATAATTTATTCAAGACTATACCCACCTGAAGAAACCTTGTAATTCCACTCTGTATTTTATGGATGCAAAAACGGGAGACCCAAAGAGTCACCCTGCCTTGCAGTTCACTGAGTACTTTATTAAGTGATCAATCTCATTTTATCCTCCACCCAGCTCTGTGAGGTAAAGGTAATGTCACTGGTTTTTAGAATGCTGGTGATAAACCAAGCCTGATTTATTATATGAGCATCCTGTATGGGAAGTGACTGTAACTCTAGGTATCTTTGGTCAACCTTAAGAGATATAGCAGGGGGCGGATGTGGCTCAAATGGTTGGGCATCCGTCTCCCATATGGAAGGACCTGGGTTCAATCCCTGGGACCTCCTGGTAAAAATGAAAAAAAGAAAAATATAGAAAGCACGTGGGCCGCCAGGCCCCATGTGCTGGTACGCCACCAGGCCCCACAAGCGGGTGAGCCACAGGCCCCGCCGAGCCATGCAGCAAGATGATGACGTAACAGGAGAGTGACTCAAGGGAGAGCCAAGACAAGATGTACTGAAAAACCAGGAAATAAGGTTGCACAGGCGGTAGGACGCCTCTCTCCCACATCAGAGATTCCAAGGATCGAATCCTGGTGAAGACAGGAGGAGAAGGATGAGAAGAGAGGGCAGGAAACAGACAGAGAACTACCTAGCAAATGGACACAAAAACAGCAAAAATGGTGGGGGGGGGGGTTTAAAAATGGATGAAAATAAATAAAATAGGGTGGGTTGGGGGAAAAATACAGCAAATGTAAGTATGGACTATAGTTAGCACTGTAGTAATATTTTGATGATATTCTTTCATAATTTCTAACAAATGTTTCATAACAATGCAAGGTATTGGTGGTGGGGTGATGTATGGGAGCCCTGCATGTTTCTTTTGTAAGTTCACAACTTTCACTATACACTTACTGTTTATGTATGTTCACGTATGAATGATATACTTCAATAAAATTTTAAAAATAAAAAATAAAGATAATGTCACCCCTCCTGCAGGATGAGGAAACTGGGTGGCTATTAAGTGGCCAGCTCTGAGCCCAGGTCAGTATTCTTCTTTCATACTGCCTGTTAACCACTGCCAGGACCCCTGTGGTCACCACATCCCCTGCCTCATTGTGGGGGAGGAGCAAAAAAACTCAGAGTTTGGGTTTTTCCTTAAGGCCAAGTGTTCTTCTTGCAGCCACCTAGAGTGCTGCCTTTACCCTTTCTTTTCCTTGGGGATTTTTCTCCTCCCTCCCAAGGCCTCAGGATGGAAGCAATCTTTCCGACATCCTTCTTGCAGCTAAAATCAATCACAAGTTTCCTTTTGGGTTTTGTCTATAATAATACTATTTACAAGAGTTTGATAGATAGGGCGCTCCTGGGGCATGCATCTATGGAATATGTAAGTGTTCATCTTGTCATAGTGCATTATCTCAGTGGGTGGAGACCCAAACAATAAACAAAAAAATATTAAACTCCCATCCTGGGGAGTCTTCCAATGTTCTCAATTAGAGGAACAAGAATCCCTGGAGAACACAGGCAGTATCCGATAAAAGAAAACAGGAAAAAAAAAAGTTTTATAGCATAAATCAATATATGTCCATAGTCAAAAACAGTTCAAACAATACAGAAAAAATTAATTAAAATTAATTTAAGTCTCGGGAAACCAATGTGGCTCAAGCAATTGAGCTCCTGCCTACCACATGGGAGGTCCCAGTTTGGTTCCCAATGCCTCCTAAAGAAGACGAGCAAGACAGCAAGCTGACACAAGGGCCTCACATGGCGAGCTGACACAAGATGTCGCAACAAAGGACACAAGGAGAAAAACAATGAGAGACACAACAAAGCAGGGAGCAGAGATAGCTCAAGCAATTAGGCGCCTCCCTCTCACATGGGAAGTTGCAAGTTAAGTTCCTGGGGCCTTCTAAAAGGAAGACAAGCACACAACAAACAGACACAGCAAATGCAAACAACAAGGGGGTGGGGAGAAATAAAACTTTTTTTTTTTTAAAGTAACTGAGTCCTCTCCTTTTTTATTTATACAAACACACAAATTAAATAAGATGCAAGTAAAACAACAAACAACACCTGGCACAAAGTGAGTACTATTCCTCAGGCTTCCCCCAGCTCAGCAACAGTTTGACGCCACCCATCCTTCAGGGCATCCCAGGGAAAGAAAAAACCTGCCTATTCCTGATAAGGTCTAAATAACAAGCAAGCCAAAGTGTCTGGACTTTAATAGGGCTATGAGGAGTGGGGTGAAGAAGCAACGGAAGAAAGGTCTTCTCCACTCCTCTCCTCCACAGCCCTGCCGCCACAATGACTCCCTTTCCTCTTCCCCACCTCTGAGAGGGCCCTGACAGTTTGCCCTGGCAAGCAAAGGGGTTCACCTGTGAGTCTCCTGTGTTTTTCTGGTCAGTTCTTAATGCAGGCATCTAAGCAAGAGTGGCCTCCTTAAAGTGGTCTACAGGGTGCAGAAGAAAGCGTGGGCTTTGAAGTCAGAGAGGTGCTGTCATTTCCCAGAAGTGCAAACTTGGCCAAATTACTTAACCTCTCTGAGCCTCACCTCTTTCATCTTAAAACAGGGATACTGAATACATTTTAAAAGTATGTCTCTCTGGGGAAGCCGGTGTGGCTCAGGGGATAGAGCCCCCGTTTACCATATGAGAGGCCCCGGGTTCGCTTCCCGGCGCCTCCTTGTGAGGGCAGGCCAGCTCGCGCGGCGCCGTGGGCTGATGCGGCAAGACCTCACAGCAAGGGGGAGATAAGCAGACACAGAGAAGACACGCAGCGAATGGACACAGCAGCACAAGCAGCAAGGGGGGGGGATAAATAAAATAAATAAATCTTTAAAAAAAAAAAAAGTAAGTCTCTCTCTGTTCATTCCCAACTTTCACTCACCCAGGAAATCACTGTAAATGAACGTTTACTTTGGATTCTTCTGATGATCATCTTAACTTTCAAGAATAAACTGAGTCCTCTCATAGACTTGGTGGGAGAATTAAATGAGATAATTATGTAAAGCAATTTGCACAGTTCCTGGTTCCTAATAAGGAACAGTAAATGTTGGCTATTCCTTATGATAGGATATACCTCACCACATGAGGGTAGCCCGTAATAAATGCTAATACACGGTCACTCCTGAGTAAAAGATGCCTCCCGAGGGTGTCCTGAGCGTGGCCCAGCTCCGAGGAGCTCCAGGTGCGAGACTAACCTCCAACCTCCCCCGCCCCCAACGAGGGGGCAGCGCACTGGGACAAAGAGGTAGGGTCGACACTGGAAGAGGCACACCGAGGGGCGGACCAAGAGGCGAGACTAGCATCGCCGGCCTCTGCGCAGGTAAAAACGTTGTACCTAGACCTCCACCTTGCCCCATTTTTTCAGCTACCAACACCTGCCGCCCCCGCCGCCTACACTTCCTCGGCTCTGGCCTGTACTCACCCTCCAGGCCGTGGGCGGGAGGCCCGAGCACCCACAGCAGTACCTGCCACCAGCCGAGGAGCCGCATGGCGCGGAGCAAGCGGTGGCTGAGACTACCACCGAGGCAGACCGGCAAACGGCGCACCACGACGCGAGTCACGTTCCCAGTTCGTAGACGACTAGGTGGGGAGAGTCCGGGAGCGCGGGCGCAGCCACGCACCGCCATCTTAGCAGCTGGCAGCCGCCGCGGGCGCCATCTTGGAGTCGGGCAGGCTGTCTCCTGGCTCCCGGCCGATGGCCATCCGGATTCAGGGCTTCTTTGAGTCAAGCGGGACCCTTCGTAGATCGTTTTGATCGTTCCCGACCCACACATCCAGGGCAGGGCTCCAGCAGAGAGGCCTGCAGCCTTCTTTCTTCACGCGAAAGCTGGAGCCTGGTGTAGATCGCACCCCGCCTGCATGGGAGGGTTTCCACGCTTAGTTCCCTAAGCACAAAGCCTTCGCTTTCGGGCCCCGCCCTTTCGAGGTGTAGAAGGGTGGGAGGTTGGAAATCAAGGAATCCCTTACCTTGCCCGTGCCTTACCCTACCTAGGATTGTCATATAAAATACAGGATGCCCAATTAAATTCACATAAAACAACGAATAATTTTTTAGATTAAGAGACATACCGAAATTCACATTTAACTGAAGTCCTGTAATTTTATTTGCTAAATCTGGCGACCATAACACTACCCGTCTACTCAGTCTCAGGGCTGGAGGTTTTGGTTGGTTCGTTGGCTGGTTTTAATTAACTTGCAAGGTTGGGGCCGTGGGCATCAGCTTTGGATCTGGAGCCACCTGAAACAGCTGGGAGAGGTCATAGAATGAAACAGGCATAGATGGGGCACGGTGGGGAGTCAAAAAGAAAATCTTCAGAGGGAAGGGAGAAAATGGCACTTCGTTGTCAACAATTGGTGTTTTGGAGATGCAGGCCTCCTAAAAGCAAATAAAGCAAGCTTAGAATATAGAAATACATTTATTCAAGAGACATTTTTTAAGAAGCAGCTAGCCACCAGTGCTAAATCAGTGTGGAGAGTGCAGTTTTCAAATTCACTCTAATAGGTTGAAAAACTAGAAATAGATTTAATGATCTATACATTAATCCATTAGTAAATATAGCGATGTTAAAGGGAATCTGGCCTCTCTGGCAATGTGGTAAATCCTGGCTCCAAAACTTATAATAGTAGTCTGTTGGTAGGTTATGTAACCTGACTTAAAGTTCAATTACTCCATCTGTAAAATGGGAATGAAATTATATGCAGATGTTATGTGGATTAAATGAGATGTAAAGTGATAAACTCAGTGCCTGGCACAGAGTAAGTACTTCAAGGTGGTAGTCATTAAAATTAGGATTATACAGTTCTAGTGATGTAACCATAGTCCCATTATACCTATCAAAGAGAGGCTGTTAGACCAGAAACATGTGTCATTAATAAGATCCCATGGGTGATTCTTATGTTCTAAATAGGCTGCCATGGTTTTGCTATAATAAGTCCTCAGGTATCCTTTTGTGTTCCAGGAGGATCTGAGACAGTGAACAACGTGGATGAAAGAGCCCACAGTTCTAGAGTTTATTACTACATTCATTTGGCTAACTGCCTCCCTCACCCCACTAGTAGAATAATAAGGCTTTCCTTCATTAACTTTTTCTCTCTCATACCCAATTTGAAGGTGCATGAAAAGCCCATGAGACAGAGCATTAAGGTGATTTATGATTAATGAAAAGGAGGCTGATTTGACTCATCTGGACATTGCAATGTGGATGCCAAGTGGTTCCTACTTGTGGAAGCCCAGGGCTCGGGCTTCCTGCTCCTTAAGTGAAACGCCTGAAGCACGTAGCCACCTGCATGGCCTGGACAGTCACTAGTTTAAAAAGTAACAAGCCTCCCTGGAGGAAAAGAAATGTGCAGATGGTACTATAAACTCTACTCTTCTCAAGGCTTTATACTCCCTTTCTGGTATAACATCACCAGAATCCATTTGTGTACTTCATGTAACTCTAGAGAAACTCTGTTCTCATACCCTATGGAATGTCTTTGTTCTGAGACCCCTTATATTGCCCCTCCTTCTCTCACCTCTTTGTGGAGCACTACTTTCATTCTTCGACTGGCTACCCTCAGAGACTCTATCCTGTATGTAGTCCCAGTAAAGCTCAAGTCTGACCCAGTACTGTATGCATTCTTTGGTCTTGCAGCTGTCCCAACTTATGCCCTTCAGGAATTGGGTTGGAACACTACTTCCTTTTTATTATCTCCATTCCCTTCCTGTTTTTGTGTTTTAGCTGCTTGTTTGAACAGATACACTTTATAAATGTTGAGATTGTTGTCTTTCAATAAATACTATATATACACACACTGTAAGGAAAACGCAAATGCAGTCAACAGGATACAATGCACATTTTACTATCTCGCCACCAGGTGGCACATGCACTTGTTTTAAATCAGAAAATTACCTTCGGATTTATTGTGAAACTTTAATTTTGATTTTTTTTCTGTAAGAAAAAAAAAAAACAGAAGACATCATCTTCTGCCTTTGGTTGCAGTTAAATCTATGCACCAACAACATGTGGTCTGAGATTGGTCTCACAAGAGTCTGATAATATTTGGAATTGTTATGCACAACCACACACCTTGCACTCCTAGTGTTTAGTTTGTCCCTGATGATAGGTTTGCCTAGGTTTTTTTAATCTGATGAATCAGAGGACTTCTCTCTCCTGTGCTGAGACTACTGTGCTATGATGAACCCTAAACCAGCTCACATAGAGAGTCCCTGAGTCTACATGAAGAGAGCTGCCTGCCATCCCCAGCAGATCCCAGCCTCACTCTGTTCCAGCTTCAGCCACAATCTGAGATCCTGAGCCAGAAAGAAGTGCACAGCGGAGGACCTGCCAAATTCCTGACCCACAAGAAATCGATTTAAAAAAAAAACAAAAAAAACTATTGTTGTTTTAAGTCTTGGGTTATTTTTTTATACAATAGTTTACTGGGTCATTTTATTCTGTAATGAAGTACTTTTAATCTGAAGAGAGTATTGAATTAATTTAATATTAGGATTTTGAGCACATATTCATAATCTCATCACTCTGTAGTTATTCTTCCAAGGTCCTTTCCCATCTCTATAAATTTAATATTGTATTTTTTATTTTTTTAAAGATTTATTTGTATTTATTTATTTATCTCCCCTTTGCTGCTTGTGCTCTCTGTGTCCATTTGCTGTGCGTTTTTCTGTATCTGCTTGTCTCCCTTTGTTGCGTCATCTTGCTGTGTCAGCTCATTGCGCCATGCAGTCTGGCTTGCCTTCACAGGAGGCCCCGGGAATCAAACCCAGGGCCTCCCATATGGTAAACGGTAAATTGGTAAGCCAATTGAGCCACAGCCACTTCCCATAATATTGTATTTTGATAGAATTAACTTGACCTGACTCATTATTATTTCATCAGTGCTGAATATTCCTTACAGTTATGATAAAAGGAGTTTAAACTGGGATGGATGGAAAAATACTTTAACTATATTACTCCTTCAGTAATTCGGAATACTCCCAAGATGTTTACTTTAGGAGAGTTGTGTCCTGAAGCACAGGATAAAACAGGGCAATATAGAGCAGTTAAAAAAACTCTTTGGGGGAAAAAAAAAAAAAGCAGAAGCTCTCTTTCCCAGCTTTGTCTACTCAGGGTATACATTTTAAATTTCATTACTAATCAAAATTAAGTTTTACTTTGATATACATGAGCTGCTACCTAGTATAATCACAAGTATCAACCTAAACTCTAAGAGGAGAACTTGGCATTTCTGTTTTCACTCAGATGGTTTTCTCCCA